>JAKSZP010008084.1:0-145129 GCA_022478985.1 Massospora cicadina | reverse complement strand
TGATTCACTCAAAATCCACGATTTTTCTTGAAATCTCAAATAAAAGGTTTTGAAATTTCAAAATTTTATTTTCGATTTTATAGGTTTTTATTGTATTTATTAGAAGATGAAGTTGTCTTAAACACCTTTGTTTGGTTTGTTTTATATTAGGTAATGGGGAATATGGGGAAATTGGACCCCGCGGAGTCTGCAGGTGGTGGACTATCTGTGGGCCTACTTCGAGAATCTCAGTCTCCAATATTCTCATCTAGGCCCATTATAGACTGTCTGTCAAGTACCCGTGGTGTTATGGAAACTTTTTCGCATATATTTCTGTTCGTCAAGGATAAATAAGAGCTCATCTCCACTTTATCGCTAAAATTCCCATTTTTGGGATAATTTGGCCCAGCAGCCCCTGATTTGCTGGGCTGCCCTTTGCTGTGGCTCTTGATAATTTTGATGAGCGGCAGATTCAGCTTGGCAGCTCCTGATTCATCAAGCTGCCAGATGCCATGATTCATGCCACTTCCATTTTTGGCATAATTCTGCTTGGCAGCCCCTTATTTGCTGGGCTGCCCTTTGCCATCGCCAATTTCTACAAATGAGGCCTCAGAATTTGGGTTGGCGGCCTATGATTGGCCCAGTTGACATTTACATCAACTTTTGCCGCCTTTGCCTTGAGGTTTTGTAAGTTTTGTGGCATCTGATTCGTCAGAATGCCATTTCTGAGGGTTGTTGCCCTTGAGCCTGATGCTTTCATGTATATTTAGTGCGACACTATTAGCCACAATCCCTGCCTTAGGGGGGGTTGGGGATATGTGGCGGTCAGGCAGAGCCTTGACTGTCACACTTCTGTTCATTGAGATGGTGGAGTAAGCTGATATGCAAGTGCCCTTGGATAACCTTTGATGGGCTAATGAGGAGCTGGTTCAGGAATGAGCCACTTTAATCAATCAAATAGATGAGGCGAACCAACAAGTGCATGACACCAGATGGCAGTACGCGAGAAAGCAGGGTACATTGAAGGATGTCCTCTCACAACTTCATGCAATGGAGCATAAACTGGACACAGAGCAGGAATTCCACCACAAATTACAGAACAAATTCAAGGCGCTACAACAGGGGGTGCGTGTTAAGCGGTGTCAGTGCTATTTGGTAAAAGCTGAGTAGATTATTGACAAAAATTTAACTGAACAGACTGGTGAAGGAGTAAAAGGGTGCGTCAGCAGCAAGTCTGGAGAAGAATGCTATGAATTGGCCAGCGAGTACCCCCAGGGGTTGCCGCAGTCCCTCCCCATAATCTAACCTTTTCTTGGTCTACTTTGGCAGATTTTGCATCCATCCTCACAACCTTATTCTTGCCCTCAAGGGGATGCTCCTCTTGACTGAACTGAACCTATCCCATCTATTCCCCAAGCCCAAAGCATGGAGCAGGGTGATTTCATCAAATCAAGAAGTTACCGCCTTTTTAGTCATGATGGGATCATGCACAGATATTAAACGGTTTGAATTTGCTGTGAAAGGAGCATCAGATCGGCGAAAGTGAAACTGTTGCTATCTGCTCTGGATGTTGAGAGTGCCAACCAGTCACTGGTTACCTACAGAGTAGTTTAGTAACGTATCAAGAGGTGAAGGAGACTGTGCTCCATCTGTTTGGGAACAAAGGGAAGATGGCACAGTTCAAGGACGAATTCTTGACAATAAAGTTTAAATAATGAGTCCCTGGTGTAGTTTGTGGAGCGGTTCACAGTGGAAGCTCATGTATTAGTAGGAGAAAATATCATAACAATGAGGATGTAGGCATAGCAAGTATGGCAGCTGTCAAGCCACATCATAAAATAAATAACGCTATGACCCACAATCTTCAAGAAGATGCAGAGCCTTTACAAATTAAGACTTTACGCCATCTCTCTGTCACCTTCAGTGCCCCCAATGTGGAATGGAAAGCCCATGCAATTGCTGTTGCATCACCAGTGGGAAATGGATCACAATGACCTGGTTCTAATCCGTTGGGCCATATGCGGCCACCCAATATGTCAATGGGTCCCTTTCACCCTCCTTATGCACAACCAGCCTATCCCCGGCTTAGTTTCAATTCTTCAGTTAACTTTTGACCTGGACCTTCAGGCGTGAACCATAGAAAGGAGCCATTTATAATGCTTTTTTCTTGTGCGGACAAAAAGACCACTGTCAGACAATTGCCGCCTTTACTTCATCAAAAGATTGTTTAGGGGAAGAATAACCCTGATTTATCAAACACAATCAGGTAATTACATGTCAGATCTCATGATAATATTATTTCAAATGAAAATAATGACTATATTGGCCAAAAGGCCCTGGCTGATTCTTGGTAAAGCCCCGCGTATTGGGGCAACACTTTGCCACCTACTAAACGGGCTATTAATTCTAAATCTAGCAGTTGGATTACTCCTACCACGCGGCATATTCTGGGGCGCCCATCAAATGGTTTTACCCCTGCCATGAAAAAGTCTAAATTCAACACCTAAGCGGTGATCCCCCCTTTTATAGGCGTGGCGAAGGTCCCTCAAGGTGCAATTATTTTAGCAGACGGTGATTGGTTGAAGTACATCTAGTCATTACACTAGGGTACATTCAGCCTAACGTTACCATCCCATCAGTCATTTTCACCTAAGTGACCTCAATTTCCTGAGCTTTGATAGGGTGATTTAACATATTACCTATTTTGGATGTTACCAAGATATTCCACACGCCTAACTTTGTATTTCCCTCGACCCTTGAAATAATTTTAAGATGGAATGGTCTAATATTGAGAGGGTTCATTTTTTGCATCCCGCACTTCCAATAATAAAATTCAAAACCCCAAATTTTTATTTTATTAGTGTTTTCAACTTAAATTAATAAAACCGTTGTAGAAACCAGCGGCAGTTTAGCACTAGCGAGCACACAACTATATGGTTTCCTACAAAGTGGTGATCACTATAGGGGGCGACCCTGTAAACCACCAAAAATCGTCTAAAATGGAGGCTTTAAGCGTGTGTAACCCTCCAAGTTTCCCTCTTCAACATGAATCATGTTCAGTTGCCTTGGAAAAGCAACTAGCAAACGCTCTATCCCTTCTCAAAGAGCTTGAGCAGCGCCCATTCAAACCACCTTTTAAAGAGGAGTATACCCCTGGTGAAGAAGCATTGCTTCATTTTTGTATGTTTACAAAGCTACCATGTAAGGCGCAAAGGATAACAAAAAGTTCAATATATACTTCCTTGCTTAAGTCACATAGCACAAGAGATGATAGTCCCTCACATGGCCTCTCTGCATACCTGGGCAGAGGTGATGGAGGCTCTTTCAACTGAATTCAGATCAAAGCAGAGTATACACAGGGATAAACAGGCCTTTATGCGCCTTAGCATCTATGAGGGTGAACCAACCAATGACTTTGCTGAGCGATATTACCTTGCTGCGCAAAGGTTGTCCTCATCTAACATGCTAACCCTGGATGATGCTATCCCAGCCATGATAACTGGGTTAGCCTCTCAACTCTCTAGCCAGGCATATAATCTCATTGAAACGCCACTTCAAAAACATCTGCGAAATCAAAGAGGCTTTGTTAGATGTGGCTGAATTCCATTTATGATATAACAAATGAAGATGAGGTAAGACCTTCAGCTCTAACCATTGATGAGATTCCGCCCGTTGAACACTTGGTAGTGAACCCACCTGTGCCTATCCTCCCTACAAAACCTGCTTCCTCAGTGTGACTTAAATGATACCACGCCCTCATGTAAATTGGAGACCTGTAAAGTAGTTGATACCATGCTCCAGCACAAGCACACCAAAACCGCTGTGCTTTCCCCTCCATCTAAGCTGGTAATTGCGCGCCTTAAGGGTTAACCCTGAAATAATAAAGGGCTTGCTGAAAAGACAAATGGTCAGAAGATAGCTACCCAACCTCATGTGGCCATATCCCTTACCTCAATTGCGGCCTTGCCAGTGGTTGAGAATACCCCTGGGGATGAATCTGAGGGGGGCTACAACAACGTTGGTTACTATATATTGGGAGCACCTGCAGAATTAGAGGTTCATGATCATTTGAACGCTGGAGGAGTAGATGGTACCACCATACCTGAGGAAGCGTACCTCAGCCAAATTATAGGGTGTCCAAAAGTTATTGAAACTGCCAATTGTGATCAATTCTTAGATTGCTTGATTCGACCTCTTCAGCAAGTCCATCCCGTGAAAATCAAATTAAATTAATACCCCGAGACTGCTCAATAATTAACCTCCACCTTTTGGCTCAATGAGGTCTTAGCTTTGTCACCTAACTTTGGAGGAACAATCACTAAAGTTGAATTGGTCAAACGAAAAGTCTGGGTAATGGCCATCTTGGACACTGGATTTAGTTAATGTGATATCAACTAAGCTTATCAAGGAGATAAAGCCAGCGTCTGACTTGGAGTACACACAAGAATTTGGAACTGCAGACCCAACAATACCCGTGCTATTGGGGCATACTCTTCCCTTCCCATTCAAATTGAGAAGCTTATCCTATCAGCCTCTGCTGTGGTTTTGGACAACAACTCATATGATATACTCATCGGCACTCAATTTATGATTGAGTATGAGGGAATAATAAATATGAAGAAAGGTTTCCTCTCATTGCTCAACTATGAAGTCCTTTTAGTCTTATCTAATCAAGAACCTATCAAGCATGAATACTATTGCCTGGTTGAATACCCTTTTCAGATATGCCTTTATCTTATTCCACCTCTGGGCGCAACACAAAGAAATTACCCGATTAAGTGGATGCTAGGGATGCCATCCCTTTCTATGATGCAGACGAGGGCTTTATTAAGTCTGGTGAACAATGAGTGGTTGACACTAAAATCCCGCTCCAAATCCCACACCACTGCTTGTTGCATATTATAAGTCTTGAGGGCGTTAGACCCTTGGAGCCTCATGTACTGCCTGGGATACTAGACCCAGTCTACCAGAGGCCTATTACCCTTCTGCTGGGAAACCTCACCGGAAAAGAGATGGTCATATGAAAACACCAGGAGACAGGCAGATGCTTCCTAATTCCATTAGAGGACATTGAACGCATCCACTCCGTTGGCTCTATGGTGGATTTGGGCTTGCCCATGAGTAATATGGTGTATACCCTGCCCAATGTTCATATTTTGGATGAGCTGACCCCAGACAAACCGGAAATAGTTCATAATTTATTAGACGAATATAGCGACATATTTTACAAATCAGATAATGATTATGGCCACATGAAAGACTGGTGTCACTTCATTGATGTGGGTGATGCCATCCTATTAGGTCCAAACCTTACTGTAAGTCAAAGGTGGAAGAACAGCAGATGAGGACAGTGCTTCAGCAGTTACTAGACGCGGGGTTATTAGTTCATTCACAAAGCCCTTGGTCTTCCCCTCTGTTGCTAATTAAAGAAAAACGGAGGTCATCGGATAGTCATGGACTATTGAAAGTTAAATAACCTCACAAAAAAGGATAGCTACCCTATCCCCCGCATTGATGGCGCCCTGGCCCAACTCTCTGGCTCTAACTTCTTTTCCACCATGGATTTAGCTAGCGGCTATTGGCAAATGGACCTTTTCCCTGAAGACCAGGAGAAATGCGCTCTTATTTGTAGTGAAGGTCTCTTCCAACCCACACGATTACCCCAAGGATTGTGCAACACACCTGCCTCTTTTCAGCATGTGATGGATCACACCTTGCAGGACCTGAAGTTAACTTATGTCATCGTATATCTTTATGTCATCACAGTGTTCTCACAAACCTTCAACTAATATCTTGATCACCCAAAGGAGGAGTTTCAACGGCTATGTAAGTAAAATATTAAATTGAGGCCCTCAAAGTGTACCTTCTTCCAAATGAAATTAGATTTCCTTGGATACTCCATTTCCTGAGAGGGAATCTAATCCATGCAAGATAAGGTTGAAGTAATTTAAAAATTCTTCTCCCTAAAAATCTACGGGATATTCAGGTATTTCTAGGGATGATGGGGTAAACCATAAGCTTTTTACCAAGTTTGCCCAACTCAGCGAACCCTTGTTCACCTATTGACTAAGAACACCCCTTTCTATTGGGGTGCTGAACAGAAGGCCGCTTTTGAGACGTTGAAACAACTGCTACAACAACGTCCTATCATGAGGCATCCCAATCACAATAAACTGTTTATTCTGTATACTGACACTTCAGACTATGCCTTTGGGGCCATTTTAGCCCAATTAGATGAAAATGGTATAGATCATCCAGTATCCTATTTCAGTAAGATGCTTTCAAAAAGGAACGCAATTATAGTGTACCTGAGAAGGAGTGCCTTGCCGTTCTGTTAGCTGTGAAGCACTACCGCCTTTTTTATATGGGACCGCCTTCACTGTGGTTACAGACCATGCTTCCCTAAAATGGTTACAAAACATGAAGGATTCTACTGTCCAGTTAGCTCGTTGGTCTCTAAAGCTCCAGCATTATGACATGAAGATTGAGCACCATGCTGGAACCCGTCACATGAATGTTGATGGGTTACATCGGCTTTCAATCCTGAATTTGGATAATAGTGAGGCAGAAAGGCTATATGATCTTTTAATGACCCCCAAGGATTGAGAGGATGAGGATGAGCCCATACAGAAAATGTTAGCCCGGCACTCTCACAACACTAAGGTGGAGATTGGTATATTATGAACACAGGTGGAGGCAAAAAGGTTGCCTTGCCTTCAGCCCTTGGAACGTGTGCCTGCTATTCTGGAAGCTATACACCATAGGTCATGGAGGAGCAAAGAAAACCTACAAGTGAATTAAAAATCGGTACTATTAGGAATGGATTTTGGAAACCATTGTTGAAGTCTTGGATGCCTGTCTCACATGTAAAAAGAAATCCAGTTTTAAGACTAGATACCAATATTAACCAACTACCCCTCAACAACTGTTCCACACCATTAGCCTAGACGTAGTAGGTCCCTTACCTCAGAGGACTGGTGGAAACAGATTTATCCTAGTTGGCATTGACTACTTCACTAAGTGGGTGGAATCCGTAGCTCTTCCTGCACAAACGGCTAAGGCCACGCCATCTTTTTACACCAATACATCTTCACTAGTCATGGCTGTCCCCAAGTACTACTCTGCGACAATGGTAAGAACTCACCTCCAGATTAGTCAAAATCCTGGCCACATCCATGGGAGCTCAACAACTTTTCTTAGCTCCATATAATCCCTATACCTATGGGACAGTAGAAAGAGCAAATGGAACCTTGGTTTCCATTTTACAAAAAATGGCATAATCTGATTCTCTTCACTGGGATCAATGCCTACCCAGTGCTCTTATGGCATACCAGATTAGCTATCATCAATATTAAAGATATCTCGCTTCCATGTAATGTATGAGCGGGAACCAGAAATACCTGAACTTTTAGCCAAGGATGTCTTCTCTAGTGGTGAGAAACCTGAAAAAGCGTAATTATCTTTCTGCTAAGCATCACTTTTCGAAAATCAATTCAGCCTTAGAATTTAGCTCCACTAAAGAGATTTACAAAAACTATTAGCAAATATGGCGGGAAACCCCGCAAAAGAACCCGCGGGCTCTGCCAAAAGAGCCAGCACCACCCCAAACGAAGCAACCCTCGGTTACCCACCTCAGGGTCAACCAGAATCACCCGCTCTCAAGAAGTGGCCATGAAAGCAGGCACCACCCCCCAACCTGGAGCTACTTCAACTAGCGCCAGTTCACCTGATAGCACTTCTGCAACCTGCACGCCCAACAGCTCTGCATGCGGTACCTCCCACCAACCCGCTGGGCCCCCTCCAACCAAGGAGGCCATCACCCAAGCTGTTTTAATGGCGTCTGCTCAGTTGAATGCAACTCAGCCCATCCAGGCATTCACCTCCCCCATTGTGTCAGCTAATTCAGCCCCATCTATTATTGCTGACGCCGTGTTTCTGGCTCCCCCCATGAGGGGCGATACCCAGCTACCTGGCCCCAAACCGTCAGATGTAAGGTTGGATTAGACGCACATTCTGGTTCACTAAGCACCAAATTGGGACATTCTACTCTTCCCAATGGGGATTCAAATGGTTCGGATTTTGGAACTTCACACCAGTTCCTATCTCAACCGTCCCATTTAAAGCCCATAATTGGCACTTCTCAAGTCGGCACTTTATCTCCATATGCTGAAAGCGACCAATTCACCAATTAGCCAGTGAGTTTTGCCCATGAAATCACAGCAAATACTCGGGCTGAATTTACCCAAATAGATTGGGATGGTGATGAAACATCGCCCTCCTCCCAATTGGCTAGAGTTAATTCCAATCTGGATGGGCCTCCCCAAATTAGCGAGGCCCAACAATCCGCCCCTCAATTCAATATGATGCCAGCAACTGCTGTAACATTCTAGCAACAAGGGAACTCCGCAAACTTGTCCAAACCACCAGCTCACACTCAACCCGCGATTGCAGCCCAAAGCAAACACAAATGTACCAAAGGAGCCACTGGGGTGTGACAAAAAACTCTGGCACCAACGCTACCCAAAGCTGATCCCTGTGAAGTGGCGTTTATTGCTGATGTTAAGAAGAAATGGGCCGAAACTAGAGCGCAAAAAGCTCTACCTCGCTCAACCCTCTCCCATGCAATTCGCCTTTATTATGGGCATAACCCTGTTGAATTCTATACGGAGGATTACTTCTCATACTTTGCAGCAATCGCGGAGACATTCCCAATTAACACCACCATCCATGAATCAGTGGAGGGCCACTACATCGATGTGGGCTTCACTGAAGCTGCCCTTGCTGACCATGCTGCCACCCTCCAGGTCATTATTCCGCGTTGATCTCTTCGCATCTACCACACACGCTCTCACCTGGAGAAAATTTCATGAGTTACTTTTTCCAACCTACCAACAACTGTTGATCCTGAGTCTCTTAAACTGGCGCTCCATCGTGGTTTAATGGAGTTTGGGTCTGTTCTTTCAGTGGACTTTAGCGTCCCCTCTTACTATTCTCCCACTCAAAGAGCTCGCACTGCTAGGGCGTCTTTCATCCCCTCCCCCACTGTATCCCGCAACATTGAGGTTAACCTCGTGTGGCAGTAGTTGGGGCATGCCCTGAGATCTTTTTTGTTGACCCTGATCAGGCGCGCCCCCGGTGTTCATAGTGTAACGCCCTTGGACACTTGTATAGTGGCTGCAAAGCTCGAAAACAAGCCCTCTTAGCCACCACCCAGGGGCCTAAACCAGGCAAAAACGATCCCACGTGGCCGCAGCAGCAATTCCACAACCCACACAATGGGTTCCCGTTCAAGACCTGTCCCCTGAGGCCTTACGCCTAGCAGTTGAAACAGCTAACCCCACTATTGGTATGGGATACCTTCGCGCTCATGCCCCCTTCCAGTGGGCACCCCCTCCAATCTCCCAGAGTCAACTCCCTCTCTCACCAAGCGCAAGACATCTCCCACAGGGTGCCCCTCGTCAGCCACCCCCACTCAGGGCTCCGCGGCACCCCCACCAACCTCCACCAGCGATTTATAGCATCAACCCTCAGCTCCCAATGGAGCTATGCCCACCAGCATGGACTGGCAACCCGCGGCCTGCGGTAGGAGTGCCACCTCAAAGAGTCCTACCCCAACCCCACAGTCCATTTCGCGCGGATCCTTTGCAGTGTTGGAGGAAGTGAATATGGACTCAGACTCATCAAATGGGGACACCGCGGAGGTCGCCATTGAGCACCCTCAGGTCCTTCCCCTGCAACGTAGCGGGGGCAGCATCCTAGGCTGGCTTACTGGGTCCTCTGCCCCCACCCTCTCCTTCCCCTCAGAACCCTCGATGCTCCTCACGGATTGCAGCTAATAGTCAAGCTAAAGGACTCAAAAATAGCCGCCTCACAGCAGCAGGTTTAAGCGCTGGCAACACCCCAGGACATGGAGGGGAACAGCTATGAGTCCCCATGGCAGCACCCTGGCCCTGCAATCCATCAACGCGAATGGGTTGCGGGACTTTAAGCGGAGAGCCCGCCTCCTCCGCAACTTCAGGTCAGCACAAATTGACATCGCTGCTGTCCAGGAGCCCCATATCCTCCCCCATGAACAATATGCATGGAATGAACAGTTTGGAGGAAACTCCTTCTGGACAAACCATGCCACCCTTATTGTTTTGAATCCCCAGGTTAAAACCCATTCTTTTTCACAATATCTAGGTGGCCGCCTCATACTGGCCAAACTCACCACTCCTGACTTCTCTTTCTTCGCTGCAAGCATCTACCTGCCTAATGCAGGTCAGGAGCAAAATCGGCTCTTGGAAGAGCTCGTCCAACTCAATCTCCCACGGAATACAGTCCTCTTAGGAGATTTTAACACAACCATAAGTCGCGTCCGTGACTCTTACCCCCTGCAGCAAAGGAACGCCCTGGATCAAGTCGCCTCCAGGATTTCCTTTGCCTGAGTGGCTTTATAGATGCGCTTCCACCCTCCGCATCTGGCCTAGGTTGCATGACTAGGATCCAGTATGATGGAGGAGCTTTCCAGTCAGCGTCACGCATAGATATTGCACTGATTGGCCCCCTGCTAATTGTCCACGTCTCCTCTCCCATCTCTCGTGACAACCATCTGACTGATCACAGGTCACTCACCGTTGTCCTCACCACCACACTTAGACCGTCGCGTAGGTTCTGGCCTAGGGTTGCCCCAGCTCTTCTCAACAACCCCTTCACTAAGGAGAAACTGTCTATGACCATCCGGGAGACTCTCACCTCCCCTCACCCCACCTGCTTGACCACAAGGCTAGATGGGCGGTGACCAAGGAGGGCATCACCCGCGTTACTTACAACTGTGCCAAAGATCAGATGACCGCAGTTCGCGCCAGAGTCAAAAGGGCGGAAGCCAGAATCAGACATCTGGAGCGAAACTTCCAGCCTTCGCCCTCTCCCAGATGGTCAGAAGACTGGGAAGCGGCGCAGGAAGCACTCCGCTTGGAGCTCACACTGCAGGAAGAACGGGCAGCAAACTTTACAACATCTCGTTACTATGCTCAATGGGAATGCCCCACCCGCTTCTTCTTTCAGAAACAGAAAGCCCGGTCAATAGCGCAGGATATTACTGCACTGAAGATTGGCACTACAACCTCTTCGGATAAGGAGGAAATCACGCAGGAACTACACCGCTTCTACTCCAGCCTCTTTTATGCCATCCAGGTGGACCCATCGGATATCCAAGACTACCTGTGGCGGGCTCCAGAGCTGCCCATTGACCCACGGGCTGATGAGGCTCTACTGGCGCCTATTTCCATCCAGGAGGTGATGGAAACCCTTCTGAAATCCCCACGGCTTAAAGCCCCAGGCCCAGACGGAATACCAACGAGGTGTACCTTCTGGAACCTGCGGTGATAGCCAGAACCCTCCGCGACCTCTTCGCTGCACTCTTGGTGAATGGCGAGGTCCTCCCCGACTCCAGAGTCTCAATTACGACCCTCATTCACAAGAAGTCAGACCGTGAGAACCTGGCGAACTGGCGCCCCATAGCGTTGATCAAAACAGACCACAAGCTCTTCACGAAGCTTCTGGCCAACCGCATCACCAAATGGATGTCACCTCGCCTCTCCCCATCCCAGCACGGTTTTATTCTGGGGAGGTCGTTATGGGACAACTATAATGACCTTTACGTGACTTTGACTACTAACTCTCGTAAGGTGAATGGCTTTGTGGCTCTCCTGGATATGGAGAAAGCATATGATCGGGTGATCTGGAAGTATATTGATGCTTCCCTGGCCCGTTTCCATCTCCCCGGCAGCTAGGCGCTGGATATCAGCGCTCTATGACCAGCTCCACACCAGAGTCCTGGCGGCAATGGGTTTTACAGTGGCAGTATCAGTTGGACAAGGTCTCTGGCAAGGGGACCCCTGAGCCCTATCCTTTTTAACATCACCCTCGACCCCCTCTTGGCCTCCTTACAGGACAAGCTAACAGGGATTCTGGTCCCAGGTAAAGCCCCCACCCGCACCATGGCATTTGCAGATGACACCGCCATTGCATTTGGCTGCCCTGGGGATGTTGCCCTCTGCTGCTGTGACCATTGAGAGGTACACCAAGGCGTCCAACGCCATGGTCAACACCTCCAAGACAACAGTTGTACAGGTCGGCTCCCCCA
This sequence comes from Massospora cicadina, assembly GCA_022478985.1. Classification (NCBI taxonomy): domain Eukaryota; kingdom Fungi; phylum Entomophthoromycota; class Entomophthoromycetes; order Entomophthorales; family Entomophthoraceae; genus Massospora; species Massospora cicadina. Next base: position 133,023 of record JAKSZP010008084.1, on the reverse strand, counting down.
CCTTCCCCCCACCATTTGGTATTGAACCTGTGCGCGGTACCTTCCGTCACCTGGGCGTTCTCACCAACCAACAAGGAGTTGCGCTAAAAGACAATGAGGACTTGCTCCTCGCAGCAGTTAATTCCAGGATTGCCAGCTGGAACTGGCGGCACATCACCCCCCAGGGTCAAGCTCTGATGGCCAATGTGTTCCTCCTCTCCAAAGTCTGGTTCCTAGCGCACGTCTGCCCATTCACAGATGCCTTTTATACGCGGCTCAATGTACTCCTCCGCTGTTGGATCTGGGGCTCAAACCATCCACCAATGGCCCTCTCAACCATTGCCTGACCCTGCAATGAAGGGGGCCTAGGGCTTCTGGACACGCGATCCCACGCCACCACAATCTTCCTGAAGTTCCTATGGCCAATTGTCTGCTGGGACGCGACCCCCATGCCCCAATGGGCGCCCGCCCTCCGCCAGTCAGTGTCAGCAGCTCTGGGTCTTCCTAGAGCATCTCTGACCTCATTAGGGAGTGGCTCACAAACCACCCAGGCCATCGCCTAAAACCATCCTCATCCCCCTACTGGAACCAGGCTCTCCTTGCCCTGAAACGAGTAGGCGCGCGGATCCACCATGCCTTCCCATACAGAAGGGAAGGCCCTGGCCTCAGCCCCCGTCGCCATGCAATTGTGCACAATGGACAAGTTGTCACAACTCGCCTCAACCCCCAAGATCGTCCTCCCATCTGCCCAAGACTCCTTGAGCTCCTCCCTCCCTCCATGAGATTTGACCTTAAGGAATTGTGGAAGGACGTCTATCACCCCATCCTGTCAGCAAAGGTGTCCAACACCTTATGGAGGGTGCTCCACTGTTCATACAGGACAGGGGACCGGACTGGCCCTACCTTCCAGCATCGAAGCTGCCCCCACTGTGTGGAGCCTATTGACTCCCACCTCCATCGTTTTTTCACCTGTCCAGGTGTCGCCGCATTTTGGCCAAAGGCCCGCGCGCTCCTCCATGCTCAGCCCTGGTCTGGACACCCTGTGCAAGACCTCATGTTCGAGCAGACATTGCCTGGTTGCCACCGACCCCTCTGTGTCCTCGCCTATGCCACAGCCATCTGGACCATCCATAACTCCTTCCTTCGTGCTGCCTTTGACCAGCAGGTGTGGATCCTTCCACACATGATCACCCACTTTCAGGTACACTTTGAGATGGACCTGAAGGTCTGCACTATGTCGCCAACCCTCCACCGCTCAATTGTCACTGCAGCACAGCTCTGGCGCGCCAACCCCCTCCCTTTCTTGATGCCTCCTCCTCCCCTTCCCTCGCCTCAGGCTCTTAGGAGCACAGGCGTAATTCAATAAACATTGATGAATCCCCCTTGGGTTGGGACCATCTAGTATTAAAAAAAAGAAACCTGAAAAAGCCATGAGAAGACTAGCTCACCATATCATTCAACTTCAATATGAGGCTATGATGAACCTATCTAAAACGGTCACTAAAGAGGGACAAGCTGCAAATGAGCTTCAGGCTCCCCTGACTTCATTCCAAGTGTTTGATATGTTTTTATATTAACATAATCGCATCACTCCAAGGAGCAGCGAGCTTGGATCAATTTGGGAGGAACATTTCACCATCACTTACAAGAGAGGAAGTGATTACTCTATCAAATCTTTTGCTACAGTTATTATCATTAATTGGGTACATGGCCGCTTCCTACAGCCCTATTATCCCCCAACTTTCTTGGGGGGTGATGCCAGACAAGTGCTGCCTTGACTTCGGCAAAAGAATGCTTTGGGGAAGCATTAACCTGATTTATCAAGTACATTTAGGAAATTACATGTCTGATCTCATAATAATATTATTTAAAATGAAAATAATGACAATATTGGCCAAAAGGCCCTGGCTGATTCTTGGTGGAACCCTGAGAATCAAGCAACACTTTGCCACCTACTAAACGGACTAATAATTCTAACTCTAGCAGTTGGATTACTCCTACAACGTGGCATATTCTGGGTCACCCATCGAATGTTTCTCCCCCTGCCATGGCCAGTTCAAATTCAACACCTAAGTGGGACCCCCATTTATAGGTGTGGTGGAGGTCTCTCGAGGTGCAATTATTTTAGCAGATGGTGATTGGTTGCAGTACATTAAATCATTACCACATGGGTACATTCAGCCTAACAATACAATCCATCAGTCATTTCATCTAAGTGACCTCAATTTCCCATGCTTCAATAGGGTGATTTAACAAATTACCTAATTTTGGATGTTACCAAACTATTCCACACGCCTAACTTTGTATTTCAATTAACCCTCGATATAATTAAAATATGGAATGGTCTGATATTGAGAGGGCTCATACTTTGCTTCCCGCGCTTCCACTAATAAAATTTTAAACTTTATTGTTTTATTTTATTAGTTTTCAACTTAAATTAATTAAACTTTTCTTTCTCATTGCAATCACTATTGCAACCTATTCAATTCAAGACTGAATCTATTTTGATAATCTCACAGAGGAGATTAGTCTGCGCCCATGTCAGGGAGCAGTTGGGCAAGCAAGGTAAGAGGAGCAGGTGGAAGGCCTGCGGCCTCCAAAGTTCGAAAACGCCCCAGAGAATCCGGCAGAATTGACAAAAATACCAAAAAACTGGCAGTCACTATTTCCCCAGAGATATTCGCATGGCAAGCATGATATAACCAGTACATCAACACGCCACACTCCCAGCCACTTTCATTGGTGAAATTCAGAGTCTGTGTGTTTCTGGACATCCAAAAACGGCCTTATGGGAAAAATTTTGTGAAGATGTACACACAATTTTCCCAACCGCGGTGTACGTTGCACCTCACTCCATGTCACGCAGTTGGCTGGACCTAGGTTTCGAAAGCAAAATGGCAGCAGACAAGGCTGCAGTGGTGCACGTAGTGGTCGACCTCCCCAAAGGGCAACAGGTCATCAAAACTAAATGCACCAGATGGACAAAATCAAACCAAATTTTCCTCACGTTTGACTTTTTGCCTACTATGGTAAAACATGACAATCTGGAACAACACCTGAAAGATGGTCTCGCCATATACAGCGAAATACAATCTTTTGAAATGCAACGCTTCACGTTGATGCCACACCTGTGCACCAGCAAAGCCATCGCAGTTCTGACCCCAACTGAGGAGATCGTGAAGGACCTAACCCAGATCCCGCACTCCACTTTTATTAATATCGCAGGGCATACCACCCACCCATTCCAGGTGACCGCGGACAGCGCGCCCCCCATTTGCACCCACTGTGACGCATTCAGCCATAAGGCACATGCATGCCCCATCAAGGAGGGTGTCACATTCCAAGAGCACCCCTCAGCGGCCATGGCCAGCGGGGAGGCACACTACAAACCAACTGTAAACACCAAGGAGGCCTTCCCGTGGGGAGCACAAGGCTGCTACCTACTGGTAAAGCCTATCTCCCCACAAGAGTGGAAGAAGGCCAAGCAGGCCCATAGGGCCATGGCCAAGGAAGTGGCCAAAGCCACCACCGCTATCCCACACTCACAATGCCAGGAGGACATGGAGACCTTTGCAGCAGAAGCAACTCAGGAATCCATTGACCAATCAGATTGGGAAGTCCATGCCAAGTGGGCCACTCAATCTGAGGATCCAATGGGAGATTTGATCTCACCCAATCGTTGCACCCAAGCTCCAATTGAAACTGACTTGGGACCCATCCCAACTGAAAATTTTTTTGACCCACTCAACGGTGCACCAAACTCACCTGCACTGCAAAAAATTCATCCGACGTCAGGAAAACAAAAAGCAAAGGCTAAAGCCAATGTGACTCTTTCCACAAAAATCAACAAAAACTCTGATAGCGTTGCTGCTAACACACGCGCTGCTGTGAAGGCCCGCGGGGAGCTAGAAGAGGATGGTGGGCCCAGGTGCCCACCCCCTTGCACCTAAGGTGTGATGGGGGAAACCTTCACCATAGGGATGTTGAATATCACTGGACTCAAGGCCTCCCCGTCCTGGGCTAGGAAACTGAGTTTTTACAACACAATTTACCCGTGGATATCCTGGCCATCCAGGAGTCCCACTGTCCATGAGGTTCTGAGGAAGCTTGAAAAACAATGCTCCTCCCATCCCTATCCTTTTGGTCGATGCACTGTGGGGTGCTAATTCAAAAAAATAATTTTTTCAAATTTTTATCCTCAGAAACATTCCTAAATGGCTGAGTGCTTGTTGTCACCTTCTCGTGGGCCGATGTAGCACATGCAATCATCAACATCTATGCCCCAAACAGTACACATGAGCATCAGGAAAAAAAAAAAAAAACACACACACACACACACACACACACACACACACACACACACACACACACACACACACACACACACACAAAAAAAAAAAAAAAAAAAAAAAAAAAAAAAAAAAAAAAAAAAAAAAAAAAAAAAACAGTATTACTCCAAGTTGTACTGCTCCAACCCAATTCAGCTGGCTGAAGTGGCATAATTTCTTGACTGAGCCCAAATCTGCTCCATTTTCCGATACCTGGAAATAATGAATTTGATTACTCCAAATAAATTATGGACAGCCATTTGTGGTGCACCAAACCAGAAATGCCCAGGCCCAGATGGCATTCCATATGAATTCTACAAAAAATATTTCAAATATATATCCCCTTTGCTGCTCGCCTCACTTAACCAAAGCCTGATGGAAATGCGCCTCCTACCAAGAGAACATGAGGCCTTCACTGTCACACTCTTCAAGAAAGGGGATAAGCTAGACTTAGCCAACTGGCGCCCCATTTCTCTAACAAACACAGACACCAAAATTTTGACAAAAATTATGGCTAACCGTTTAGGGACTATAGCATTTGCCACCATCTCCCCAGAACAATTCAGTTTCATCCCCAGAAGGTCGATTTGGGATAACGTGCACTCTGTGGCTAATGCATGCCAGTCCACAGCCTCTGGGGCACTTGTATTCTTGGACCAACAAAAGGCCTATGATAGAGTAAACTGGGAATACCTCAGGGCCTGCCTCTATCAATTCCGCCTACCCCTCGCTTCATCAACTGGGTAATGCTGCTCACAGAATCAGCAACAATGGCAGTGCGTGGCCCTGGCTTCCTAACGGAAGTAGTCCGCCCTCAAAGGGGCTTGCAACAAGGGGACCCCCTCATCCCACTCTTATACAACTTCAGACTTGACCCACTACTGCGAAATGTGAATGCTCAACTCACTGGGGTCCACGTGCCAGGCCAAGCCCCAGTCAAGATAATGGCGTTCGCAGATAATTGTGTGGTGGGGGTGTCTAATAATCAAAATGCACGCGCGCTTGAAGCTCTCATCCAGGAGTATTCCCGGGTAAGCAACGCGGCACTGAACGCTTCCAAAACTGAAATCATCCTCCTTGGTCAGTTTCAGAACTGCTGGACCCCAGCAATTAGTTCCCAACCTGGCCCATCTGCTCACCCACGTCCTCGCCCTACTAATTCAAAACACACCGCCCCACTGGAGCTCCCCTTCATGCCACGCCCTACCACAGGACAAGTACGCCATCTGGGCGTGTGGATGGAGGCAGGCGGATACGCGTCAGCAGTAATGGAGTGCCATATTCTGGATAACGTGACGAAGCGAATCGCCTCTCTCAGAGCCCACCCTACTTCCCTTACTGGCAGGATTGTTTTAGCCAACTCCATGCTCCTCTCCAAAGTCTGGTTTGGAGCCCATGCCATCCCCTTCTCCCCAAGCTTCTACAAATCCTTGTACACCTTGCTGCAAGGATGGCTTTGGTCAGGCCGCCTTCCACCAGTGCGGCTAGAGGTCATGTTTGGCCCTCAACATCATGGTGGCATGGGCCTGCTTGACTTCAAAGTCATGCCACCAAGATCCTGGGTACCTGGATTGCGGCCGTCACCACCCCTACACTCCCTCCCAACACTGGTCCCGCGCAGCCCGCTCCAACTTCTCCCATGCCTTGGGCTTCAACAAGCCATCGAACCCCCACTCCCTGATGAAATACCTGGCTTCACACCCATCGGCCACAGGTCCTCACGGTACTAAAACCCACTACAAACGAATACTACTCTTCATGCGGAGCGCTGAGTGGAGAATTCGTATTAGCGGACATACAACCCAAAGAGGCCGCCCCTCTCCTCAGTTCACACAAGAGGTACAGGGGCTACCCATCCATGATGGCGTGATCCCCATTTGACCCCATGTCCTATCCAGGGTGGACTACCTGGACATGATGGACATCCCTTACTCCATTGAGACCCAAAAAAATATCTGGAAATATGTACACCATCCTCTGTTGCAACCTCAAGTCCGCTCCCATGTGTGGCGCTGCCTGAGGCGGGTGTATCGTACAGCTGAGCGCTCTAACGCTTTACACTCATCCTGTGTCGTGTGTGGCCAGTATGGAACGCTGTTTCACCGCCTGGAGAAGTGCCCTACCTCTAAAGTGATATGGCGCGAAGTTCAACGTCTTCTGGGCCAAGATCAAACGCATCCCTTCAGTCTGTCAAGAGATATGTTCGCTCTATCAATGGCCTCCCCCTTCTGCCCTCCCTTCGTGCTTTGGTGGTTGCAATCGCCATGTGGACCATCCACACAATTGTCTTAGATGCCATCTCAAGCTCCACCCCCACCCTCCCAGAAGTGGTACACAGATTCCGGTCCCATTTGGTGGACCACTTTCAAGCGTGGATGTTTGGATACCTCCCACCGCGTCGCCAACAGCTGGTCTCTTCCTGGTTCCCAGTCTGGTTCATCAAATCAGACCCCTTCCTCCACACGTGCTCAATTGTGGCTATGGCCCCTTCACACGTTTCCTCCCCTCCCCATAAGTGGCGTTCCCACTGGCAACAAGAGATAGCATCGCTTCTCTAGGGTGCCTCCCCTGGTACTAAGTTTTGTCTCTTCTGAGTCATATTTGGAAGTGTCTGTCCCATGGTCTGCCTTCCCCGCAATAAATTTAAAATTTAAATTTAAGACTTAAATTAATTAAACCTTTGTGGAAACCAGTGACATTTTAGTACCAGCGAGCACACAACTAGCTGGTTTCATACAACCCTTATGAGCCTAACCGCCCAGGCAACCAGCATGTTCATGCCATGCCCTCCATTTTTGACTGAACAGGGAAAATCCTGAGTGGAGTAGATTTGGGTCGCTCTAACTCCACTAATCAAAATTTATTTGTCCCTGACAATTCCCATGAGTCGTGTTATGTTGATCCTGGTACCCAACAGAACGACTTATTATATCAACAACTTCCAAATAATAGCTCAGCATCAATTCAGGAGAGTGACCATAACCCTTCAGGCTCTGAGTTTTGCCAAGATGTGCAAAAGCCATATGCCTGGCAAATCTATAACAAAATGACACAAGCGATTTTGGACACCATAGGGCGTCGCCTCCCTAGTGGGGGTAAACGTAGCCAATCCAGTATAGTAAATCACCCATGAGTATCCTCATGTCAGTGTGGGTATTGTCACTTTTCTTGGTAATAAAAGCTCTTGGATTATGTAATAAACACCAATGGTTCTTCTTATTCATATTGTACCTACTGTGATATTTTTGTTCAGAACACAAAAATCCGAGTTATTATAGATACTAGTGCCCCAATTAATATAGTCCACCAAGCTTGTGGCTAATCTTCTGATGAAACTTGATGTGGAACACAGAGTAGTGTATGGGACTGTGGGGGCACAGAGAACTGTGTCAGAAGGAGCTTATTCGCGTTACCTCTGAGATTTGGCTTGGTTAGGGCTTCCACTCCATAGGTGGTCCTGCCTAATAATAACTATGACATGTTGATCAGTGCTGCATTCATGAGGCGATTTGAAACCATGAACAATATGGCAGTAGAAACAATTAGTATCTTGAGACGACAGATCCCCATTTACTTTACCTATAGTGGAGTCCCACAGGACCCAATCCACTCTAGTCAGATCAATCTGGCGTATAGAAACGTGGTAAATCCTGTCCAATATTGGTGGGTGAAGCGGAGGACCAGAGCCCTCCCTAACCAGATCTACGGGTACAAAGGTATTCCACTATGAGCTGCGAGCACTTTAAGCATACCTTCTGGGCATCAGGTCATATTAGGGATGGAGCTTGAAATTGATATCCTAGAAGAATTATACGGGGAGATTATGGGGCCCTACCAGCAATCATGGCTTGAACCCATGTGTCTCAAGGGTTACTGTTGCCAGAGCACAAAGAAGTGAAAGTGTTAATAGCAAAACTAAATAAGGAGTCCATGAGGGTCCAAAGACACAAAGTGGTGGCTTATTTACACCTGACCCCTATTGATGAGGTGTATTGTATTCACAATTTTTTGGTTCTTGGAATGACCTTGGCCTACTTGTATAAACCACAGCCAGCATAATGACAGTGGTTCCGCGGGAAGCTCTGACTGGGGTGTGAGAAGAACAGAAGGATAGGGTGATGGCTCTGTTTGAAAAATACCTAGGAATTTTTGTATCCACTGGCCATGACTTGGGATATGCGTGGGGGGGTGGTGCATCAGGTGGACACGGGAAATCACCCCTTCCCCATCCTTTCACAGCCTATTTGGCACTCAAAAGTGGCGGAAGAGGTTGTCTCCTTTGATGTAGACCAATTAATTGAACAAGGGATTTTAGAGCCATTCCAGAGTCCATGGGAATCGCTGGTGCTTATTGTTAAGCAAAAAGATGGTACCAAACGGGTGGTCATTGACTACCAAAAAATCAATAGCGTCACAAAAAAGGATTCCTACCCCCTTCCATAGATTGATGAAGCGTTAGATTGACTGTGAGAGGCTAATTAATTTTATGTCATAGATTTGATGTCAGGGTACTGGCAGATTGAGTTGCCAACAGCAGAACGAGAGAAATGCACTATAATCACCTCTAAGGGGTTGTTTCAACCCATGCGTATGCCCCACAAGGGTTAAGTAATGCCCCAGTTACGTTTAAGCGGGCGATAGACATGAACTTAGAAGACTTGAAGATGTCCTGCATCCTAGTTTACCCTGAAAATATCAATGTGTTCTTTCAGAATTTCATGGAACATCTGGACAATTTAAAACAAGTGATATGTAGCCTTGCTGATGCTAACATTGAGATCAAGCCTCAGAAGTGTCATTTTTTAAGGAGCAAACTAGAATACTTTGAGTTTGTATTGGACTCAAAGGGCCTTAAACTCCATACAGAAAAGACGGAGGTTATATGTAATATTTGACTTGGCCAGGCAATATGTGAGATATCCAAGTTTTTTTGGGAATGGTTGGGTACTACTGGCAGTTCATTCCTAACTTGAGTTGTATTGGGGCACCACTCTTTGAGTTGTTAAAAAAATGCTGCCTTTTACTGGACTGAACAATGAAAAACGCTTTTGATGTCTTGTGGACCGCATTGTCAAGCACGCCAGTGTTGCAATATCCCAATTTCAAAAAGGAATTTATAGTGCAAATGGGCGCATCACATCCCGCCGTATGGGCAGAATTATCTCAGAATGCTGATGATGGCGTAGAGCACCCTGTCGCCTTTTTCAGCTGAAGCTTAAACTGTAATGAATGGAATTCCACTATGACAGATTAGGAGTGCTTAGTAGTGATATATGCATATAAACAGTTCCAGGTATAACATCATGGGGTGAAATTTAAAGCACTAATGGATCATGCATCCTTGCATTGGCTGCAGAATCTCCAAGAACCTGAAGGACAGCTCGCGCAATAGACCTTGAAGCTCCAAACATATGACTTTATGATAGTTACCAGCCAGGGGTGAAACATCAAAATGCAGACTGTCAATCACGGTTACCAATGGTTGCCATTATGGCAGATTGGCCAACATCATGTATGAGAGGATGATGGTGGGAAAATATCATGATGAACTGCACATGTGATCAAGGCGCTAGATGGGCTTAGACAGGATACCTTTTTGAGCAATGGGGAACTATATAAGTGGATTAGAGAATTGACGCTGAGCTTCCCAAAACCCTCTGCCAGGCCAACGATAATCATGGATGAACATAGGGCGGTAGGGCATGGAGGGTTGCGGAAAACGTTGGAGATTTTGTGACCCCAAAACTATTGTGAGAGCATGCAATATATCATGCTGGAGTCAGTTAGTTGCTGTCATCAGTGCCAAGTGAAGAAACCTTTCCACAAGAAGACAACTTATAAGCTGGTCAAGCCCCGTTTTTCATGACATACTGTTTCTCTTGACATGTTGGGGCCTCTGCCAACTGGCGCAAACAGATCTAAGTACATAATAGTAGCAATTAATCATTTTATGAGATGGGTAAAAGCAATGAAGATCAATGATTTAGGGGCTGTTACCATTATTAAGTTTATCATGAAGTGTGTCATACAGTGATATGGCTGTCCAAAGTTTATCCTCACAGAAAATGGAACCAATTTCAAATCACATATCCTGCCCAAGTTGAATGAACTGATGGCAATCCGTGGAGTCTTGACTACACCCTACCATCCTGAATCTAAAGGAATGGTGGAAAGGGTCAACGGAATATTGGTAAACATTCTCCGCAAACTTGTGAAATATTGACCCTCTGAATGGAGTACCCTCTCACCCACCTCTGTCTTTGCATATAATATCAGCTACCACTTGTCCACCGGCAAGAGTCCTTTCCAACTGCTCTATGGAAGACATCCAGCTTTACCCAATCTGATTTACTCGTGTGTGGAGGATACTGGCGGCTTAGAACTGAAGCATTATTTGACTAATTTAATGAAGATGCTGATCAAGCTACAAATGGAAGAATATTCTACCAGATTAGCTAAGAAGATTCGTGATCAGGCAGCTGACCAAAGTAGATGCAGAAGACCCCCACAGTTTGCTGTAGAAGATCATTTTTTGTTTATGACCAATATGGATTTGGAAGGAAGAACAAACTCGCTAACATTTGGACTGGGACATTTGAGATAATCAATAAGACTGGTACTGATGCCTTCACCATTAAGGAACCTGCAAGTGGTCAGATTATCAACTGAGCTTATGCGAAATTCCTCCAAGCATAAAAGCAATATGTGCTTAATGTACAATTAAGGAGGCAATGTCAAAAAATATGACTGGATGATAAGCTATATATCCGGCGGTTCAAAGTATATAAACTGAGGTGTGCCTCAGGATTGAGCGGAAGATTATGTTAATGTAAAGTGAATTGATTGTAGTATCAATAGTTTGGCAAATAAAGGGAATTCCGCCGAGATCTTGAGATAGAATGAAAACTCCTAAAAATGTAACAAATAGGAGGTTACTAAGTGGAATTGTTGAAATTGACTATAAATACCAAAGATAAGAGTTGAGTGGAAGAATGAGAAGGGGAGGTTTTTAGTAGTAGCAGAGATACTCTGCGTTTTAGGTATATAATAAAAGTGTAAGTTGGGGCAATAGCTCCATATTATATATCAATTTTATCAAGGATCAGCGATCTTCATATTGTCCATCCATTTCTCATTGGGATTATCCTGTGCAACAAGTTCGAGGGATTTGACCAATATTATCAAAAGTTAACAAGTACAGTTATTCCACTTGAAAATATTGGCAAAAACTACATATAGGTGATAAATTCAGACTAACCCCAAAACTACCTGAAATTCTAAAAAGAATAATATACCTGAATATATTAAGTTTTCTTTAAATGTCAATATTGGGCTACAGCGATTATCAGGAGTACATAACTATAACCAATTGTCTAAAAAATGAATGTAAAGCCTTTTCCTACCCAGATTAGAAACTACTGATTGGGCATATAATGTGGAAAAAGATGTCATTATAAGAAAGCTTAAGAGTCAAAAGAGTATTGTAAACCAAAGGCAAGCATTTATGATTATTCAGTTCAACAATAGTGAAACCATAGAATCCTTTTCTGATAGGTACTACCTAAAAGCTCTAATTCTCAATTAAGAGGAGGTTTACTTAACAATTTGGTTGCATGATTTGCAATGATTTAGCACTCCTTCTCAATTGAGAATTAAACTTGGACATTATCTTTGATTTAAATCATAACACAGTGACTTCACAGATGGTTGACTTCATAAAGATATGTTGAGCCACAACAAACACCAAAACAAGTTACAAAGACTATACTTATATGGGGAAAGTTGCTGAAACAGAGTAGAAATTCATTTATTATTACTATGTTAAGGATGTTTACATTGAAAAGTTCTGAAGAGCAAAAAATGAAGGCCAAAGTCATCCTGGTAATCCCTAGTCAAGATGAATCAAGTGCTGCGGTCAGGCCCACTTTGGTGATGCTTAGATGCGCGCAGCCCCAGTGTAGTGGAGGATAGTACCCTGGGTTTCATCCCGCAAAGTTGCCTGCACTGGGTGCCCTACAGGCACACAAAAACTCAAAGATGAATCAAGTGTCTAATTAGGAAAAAGACCAGGTGGAATAGATAAGAAACAGTCTATTTACACCTATGCTTGAGTTCCAATGGTACTAATAGAGGAAAATGGGTTTGTAATTGAAGGAAGAATGCATTACTATGTGAAGCACTGACAGGACAAGCAAATGAGCCTGAAACAGGGCAGATTTTCATTGAACCCCGTTAATACATCTACTCCAATGACTACCATTAAAGAGATACACTGATATAAATATAAAATGTTGCAAGAACTTTATTTAGTCAACAATTCTGCTATTTTACAAGGTAATAGTATTTATAGTACTAAACTAATACATATATATACATATTGGTAGTTTTATATAGAGGAAAAAACATCAATAATGTGGCTTCAATTAACATTGTCTCTACAAAGTAAGTAAAAAATCAAGACTTGCGCCAGATATGGCCCATAATAAGGTTTAAAGGACTGCAGGCCTATAACTTACTAATTCTAATGGAGTCTACAGTGCTTTTTATTACAGTTTGGATCACTTATTGTCACAGCACCAGCAATACCAACACTAAACCAGAAGTATGGAAACTTTAATTAGCATACTTCATGTGATAATATGGTGTTCGTTGGATTTTAAGGAAACTACCATTGAAAATTTAGGGTTAACTTAGCCACTGTTTTATAAATGGAAGGGTGACATACCAAAGCTGGAGAGTTAACAAAAATCAATCTAGTATATGGGATGTAAGAATACATATAAAGTATTTTCATATTGGTCAACGTTCTAAAAACACACTTGAACAAATTGATGAGTTACAAGGAATTCCTTTAAGGATGAAAAGGCTAATGATGAATATTTTAAAAGAGCAGTGTATTATGGAACTGGCCTTACCTTGGAAATTCTGGAACATCTTTATGCTGAAGTCTACAAACCATGGCAGAAATGTAGAACTGAACCATATGTTGTGCTTGGATTATTGATCTCTGGTCATGGTGAACGCCAGTTAATAATTGCCAACATATTAAATAGGCCAATACAGATGTAAAATAATTATAGTAGTAACATATGATCACTTGATTCCTAAACTCTATCCCTTTATAATTTTGCCAGCTGAATGAGATATGATTACCAGATGCCCAAAAATATGAGTTAATTTTTTCTAAATTTGATTAAGACAACGTTACTGAAATTAAAGATAAACAGAAGGATAAGGTCCTTAAGTTATTTGATAAATATTTTATTGGTGTTTGTATAGGGTAATTATGACTGAATGTGTCAAAGGAACTGTCTATAAGGTCAAAGTTGGAAATCAGATGCCAATTAAATTGAGACCCACCAGATGGTTGCAAGTAAGTGAGGCTGTGGTTGCCAACAAAATTGGTAAACTACTTGACCATGGTACTTGCTATATTTTCAAGCCCTTTGGCAAACTTCAACTGTTAAGAAAGATGAATATAATTAAATAGTTATATATTACCATTGGCTGAATAAAATAACCAAGAAGAACTCATATACTTTGCCACACATTAAAGATGCTTTTGACTGTCTAGGAGGGTCTCACATCTCAGCCATAGATATTATATCAGGCCACTAGCGAATTGATCTGCCAAAAGAGGATCAAGAAAAATGTGTGATTATCCCCTCTTAAGAGATATATCAACCAAAACAGATGCTGAAAGTTCTTTGTAATGTTCCAGCTACATTCAAAAATGCAATGGATGCCATATTAAGCTATTTAAAACTGACATGCATATTCATCTACCTAGATGACATCAATGTTTTTAGCCGCACCTTTAAATGTCACCTGAAACATTTGGATGAGGTTTTTAAGAGATTACTGTCATTCAATATCAAAACAAAGTCCCAAACATGTCATTTCTTTATTTTAAGAAATCAAATATAGGGTTAAAGGTAAAATTTGAGAGATAATGGGACTAAAAACCAAAAGTTGAGGTGATTTAGTCAATTTAAGGCCAAGTAATATCCAGGACATTCAGTTATTATTAGGAATGGTCAGGTATTGCCACTACTTTATTGAAAATTTTGCGTCCATCACTGAGCCACTTATTTGACCTTTTAAGGATCCCAACAAGGGCTTCAAATGGAATGAGGAAGCCCAGAATTCTACTGATGCACTTAAATTTGTATTTGACAATTAACAAATTATGTAATGATCAAATATTGTACTGCACAATTGTTAAGTTTTCCAGCTTTAACAGATTATAAGTAATTATCTATATTAGCTCACTTTAATTTCACTTAATAATAAGCAACCCTAGGGGACTTTCAGTTATTGATGTTCAATAACTATTGATAGGATTGTATTCATATGATACATTAGCTTAGTCTAATTTGAGATTCAATCAAAAGCCTGGCAATTAATGGCTCGTCAGGGGATCTTCACCAACAAAGTTTGTGAAGAGTCCTATTGTGGGTTCAATCATCAACAATCAAGCTTAATTATGTGGATCACTTAGGATTTGTTGCTAATTGATAAGGGTATTTTTGTAGTTACTGAAGCGAGGAAAAACTTTGTATGGCATTAACTTTCAGGTTAGCCTGAAAAAAAGTGGTCTGCTATAGATGGGTAAATTGTCCCATTACCCTAAGCAGGCTGCTATCTTGTAAATGTTAATTTACTGTGCTGTATATAGGCGCTTGGACACGCTATTTTGTAATTTAATCCATGGAGGGTTGTAAACTAGTTGGTGGATACTGACTAGGTGGATGAAGTGTTCATTGTTTTGGTATGACTCTTTGTTTTAGTTCATCATCTTAAGATGCTGTTCCCATTAGGGTGCCGACCAAAGAGTTTCTCACCAAAGTTCCATATTTGAACCCCTTGTTTTATTAAATAAAGACAGTAAAGTACAGTAAAGTAGAAAATTAATTAGTAATACATCATATATCATTTTTCTCTTTTGGAAGAGTTTGAGGGATAGTTTCCCTTATCTATTTTGTGCTCATGTTCTCTTATGTAAGAGTTGTGGGATAGTTTTCCTTGTTCATATTGTTTTCAAGCTTCTAGAAGTGAAGTCATCAGTACCTGCTTGTAGGAAAATACCTAAGAGTCAGCACGCTGACCTCAGATCACTTAACCTGTGAGGCTGACTCGCTGCTCAGGGGTATACTCCGCGCATATTAGGCATCATACAAACTTTGCTAATAACACAATCATTCTTGTTAAACCAATTTTCCTATAATACCTCTTGTAGCATTAATTGCTTTAAAAAATATCTGTTCCCATAGCAAACCTCTTATAGACACTCTTAGACATACTCAAAATAGGTTGACTATTGGGACTCAACAGAATCAATCCAACCTTTCCCTTGGCAGCTCAACTCCAAGGTATCCGTGATATAGAGTGTCTTCTTCCAAATAGGTCATGTCTCAGATTGGTTACTGGACATAGGGTATTTGGTTAATCCCAGATTGGTTACTAATGATCACTTCTTCTAATACAAGATATAAGTTCAAATAAAAGGATAAACTTGAGATTCTGTAGAAGAGTTTTTTGCTTTGAGTTAAAAAGTGAAGTATGTTATACTGCAAGTGAAAATCTTAAGATATAAGATGAATGAAATATTGAAAAATAAATAGGTATTTTGGCTATTTTTATGGGGGATTTTAATATCCCCTAGTCAGACGTCTTACAACTGCTGCTTTGGTAGTTTCATCCTCTTGGGCTTAATTGTTGTAGCCACAAGCTCTGTCTCTCGGAGGTTGTCCCTGAACCTGGATGTTCAGGGGCCTTTGTACTAGTTACCAATTCTGAGTTTTGGTCCATTAATTCTCCTGTTGATATTGATTGATTACTAAATTTTGGTGATACCCTTATCAACTTCAGGTTTGATAAATGGCGCCCCTGCAATGCGCTTGCATCATGGTTTTGAGTGACTCTTGAAATTGGATGATTGTTGGATTTGGCAATATTCACTTTTGAACCTCATATGGTCTCATTGGCATAATTTGTTGTGATCGTCATTGCATCATTGGCGGAATGCAAATTATTTTGTCCCCAAAGGTATATAAGGGGATCAATTTCAAATGGAATTTCAGCGGCATTGTCATCCTTATAAATTAAATATTCTGACTTGGCAGGGCGAAGATTAATTTGCATGACTTCATCTTAACTTGAATGAAAATTCCTTGCTTCGCCCACATCTTTAAAAGGGCTTTTTTGCCCCCATCTGTGGTAATTGGGCGTCTTTACCTCCAGCCCGTTTGGGGGTTAATTCCTGAGGTCAGTAATGAATTATGCACCAGTAAATTTTCATCCGTGACACTTCCTCATCCAAGAAAAGAACTGGGAATAATCTGAAGTGCCGAGCATGCACTCTGTTGAACACAATGTTGGTACCATCATCTTGGATGTAGTATTCTGATCCTCTCTTCGCCAAGATGGTCGAAGGCCCAGTACAGATGGCTTGTAGTTTCTCTTGTTGGGTTCCAAGCAGATGGTAAACCATAACCATATCTCCTATTCTAAACTTAGTAACCTATTTCTTCTCTGGCTCTCCCTTTGGCTTGAAATGAGGCTTACTCTAATGTTGCTTGAAGCCTCTAACTTTATTCTTATAAGCTCTTCAGCTAACTCCTGTTGGTAACTCCCAGGTGGCAGGGTTTTTTAATCCACAGATATGATCATGCCTGGAGGGTAGGTAATGCAGCCTTTTACCTATACAGGGCTTTGAAGGGGGACATCCTAATCACGCGATGATAACTTGACTGGTAAGCCAACAGCACTGATGGCAGCAAATGGTCACATTTTGACTTGTAATTTTGGAGTTATATTTTTCAAAAACTCCTCTAGGGTACCACACACTCTTTCAAAACTTCCATTGAAGGGGGATTGTAGTGGTAATAAACTGTTGCTCACTCCCTCTGTATCCATCAGTTTTTTCACCACGTCTGAGAGAAAGTTCATTACATTGTCTGACAGTTGTATTTGAGGGCATCCGCGACTTGTAATTACTTGATTGTACAAGATGTGAACAGTGTAACTTGCAGTATAAATCTTGACTGTAGAGGCTTGGCTCACTTATTAAGGTGGTCAATTGCTACTAAGATAAAATTGGCTTTGCTGGATGCAGTTGTAAACAGTCCCACGATTTCAATTGAGACATTAGTGAATGGTGCAGTGGGGGGAATTGGTGTAAACTTTAATAGCTTCTTCAAAGGGTAAGACTGGCAAAAAGTACACACAACTCCAAGTCCTAGTGCACTTTGTTGGACATGCACTCCCAGTAGAAACAAATCTTTAAGTATGGCAAATTCTTTTGGAATCTTCCATGTTCCACGTGCTTGTGAGCCTCCATCACTAACTCCATGTGCTCACTATCTGGATGTTTGGGTACCAAATTATTTTGGATTTTGTATTACTGATTTCCATCGACATGCCAGGTGTCTTTAGAAATCTTTGAAGGACGCTCTTCAACGCATCAGTTTTGTCCTACCATGCTTCTTCAGGTAGCCCAATTTAGTCATATAGACGATCTCTCTCTGGCACCTGCAGGTGGAATACCAGCAATATTGACAAGCCATTCGCATTGAGGTGTTTGTATCCTGCGCAATGTATGATTTCAAAATTATACTTTTAAGGAGAGCAGCCTAACGGGCAAGACGTCCATTAGGATCCTTCATATTTTCACCATTTAAACGATTCATAATCCATGACTACTTTGGAATATACTTTATATAGATAAGGTCAGAAATGTTTGACTTCTCTAATCACAGCAAGTAATCACGTTCAGTAACTATGTATCCTTTTTCGCCCTGCTAATTACTTTGGATTAGTACTCAATTGGGTGATAAACCCCGTCTTCATCCAGTTGTGCTAAAATCACGCCAAGTTATACATCACTGGCGTCAGTGTATAAGTAGAAGTTTTTTGGTGAAGTATGGATAGGCCAAAATTAGTGCTTCTTACAATTGTGCCTTTAACTCTGAAGTTGACTGCTCTGGCTACAGGCTCCATTCAAACTTCAACTCTTTAGTAAGCAGTTAGGTAAAGGGCGACGCCAAGTCCTCAAAATTTGGGATAAACTGCCTGTAGTACCCCACCATTCCAATAAAAACTTTAACGTTTCTCATACTCTTTGGTGGCTCCATTGCCATAATGGCGCTCACTTTATTTTTTATCTGGGGGTTAATTCTGGCGGGGCTAATCTTGTGCCTCAGAAACTCCAGCTGTTTCTTAAGGAAAGTACACGTGTTTCATTTCAGTTTCAGTTTTGATGTGTGCAGCCATGTAAAAACCTCCTGAAGATACTGCAGATGCTAATGAAACGTGCGACTGAGCACAGCAATGTAGTTAAAGTATATCAAGACATTCAATAACTTAAGATCGCAAAAATGCATAACATCATGCGTTGGAAAATTGCAGGAGGCGTTATAGAGCCCCTGCAGCATCCTTATAGGTTCAAAAAACTCTTGGCTGCTGATTAAGGAGCATTTCTCCTGGTCTAGAGGTGAGTGCTCCATTTTCCAGTAGCCACTGTCTAAGTCCATAGCCAAAAAGTACTTTGAGCAACCTAGGCGCTTCAAAGAATCATTGATGCGCAGTAGCAGTTATGAGTCCTTATTATGTTATCATGCTTAGGTGGCGGTAGTCCAAGACTCTCTATGAGTCCTATATTTCTTGCGCACCAGCAACAAAGGATATGCCCATGGACTCTTTGTTGGATGAATTAGTCCAGATTCAGCTAACTGGGTGAGCTCTTATGCAATGGCTGAATCCTCTGCATTTGATAAGCAGTATAGTGAACTTAAAGGGTGTCGCGATTCCAATATGATTGGATGATAAGCCCTATAGCAATCTGGCGAAATGAATGGAATCCGCTGGAATCGAACTGGTGATGGTAATTGAAGTGCTTCGAAATGAGGTGATATTGGATTATTGATTGACAAAACCAATGAGATATGGCGAATTGAGTTACTAAGCCATGTAAGTAGTATCATTAAAAATTGTTACATATAAGCAGGATGAGACGATCGAGGGAAGGGAGGTTTTTGATAGAGAAAGGTAGTAGAATAAGAGGAATCCACGGTATTATTAATATATTTAAAAAAAGAGGTTGTGGGAGCAAGTGCTCCATAGTTATTTAAAGTTATTCTGTTGTTTTGAGGGCAGCGATCATCATATCATTGATCCCTATTTCTCAGTGGGTTAACCCTGTGCAAAAAACCCGCCAGCGTATATATTGAATAACGCTGAAATTACAACAGTGGTGCTCACTACAGGGGGCCCATTGATCAATTATAATATGATAAAGACTCAGTTGTCAGCCATGTTGCCTCAAGTTGCCTATGTGGAGCTGAAACTGGCGCTGGATGCTGTGCTTAAAAAGCAAGATGAGCTGCTCCAGGAGGTCTACTGCAATAAGCTGCCCCATTTGATCGTGACAGGAATATTTATGGATACTTTAAGCGATTTGAGATTGCAACTAAAGGAGTCTCAGATCAATGAAGAGCAAAACTGTTTATTTCTTCTTTGGAGGTTGGAAGTGCTGATCAAGTCGTCTGTTATCTTCCAAACAGCTCCCTTATATACCAAGAAGTCAAAGCCATGGTGCTAAGGTTGTTCAGCAGAACTGCAAAGATGTTGCAGTGGAAGGCTGAATTTTTAACCATTAAGTTTCAGCGGGATTAAACCTTTACCGCAATTGCTGAGCAATTTATGGCAGAAGCTTACGTGCTAATTGGGGCTGGAGTTTTATCTGAAGTAGAAGTGTGTATTCCTATGACTTCTGCTGTGAAGCCATACCATGAGTTACATAACGTTATGGCCACCCTGTTGGATGAAGATGTACCTTTGCTTAAACTTGTTCAGTTTTTGCACCGTATCTCAGCCGACTTCCCTCCACCTAATGCTGAGTGGAGTCCTTCTGCTGCAACGGCTGAATCATCATATTTGGGGAACACTGGCAGTCCAGTGCAGAATTCACCAGGTTATCATCCGCAGTTAAACATCTGACCCATTCCTGCTTATCATCCTTGGGCCAACTATCGCCCTAGACCTGTATATGCTGATCACTTCCAGTTTAACTCTCGTCATGGTTTGTATCACATTAATCAGGGACATGAGCCCTATGAGGTTAGCTGTTTTAAATGCAGTCATAAGGGGCATCTGGCATGATGGTGCCCTAATCAACTGGTCTCTTGTGTACAGCTGGAACAATTTGGTCAGGGAAAAGTCAGAGTGGAGTAGAGAAGGGACTCTCTATCTCCGCTATACCAAACCAAGATGTCTCACCATAACACAAATTAGATTATTCAGCGGAAGTTTCCTTGCACAATGAGGCAGTTTTATATCAGCAGCCAGTTGGAGGGGTGAATACCTTAACACAAGGGCAGTCTGCGGTTATGGCAGAGGAGGGGTCTCAGTTGCAGGTTGATCCGTATGCTTGCCAGATGTTTGACCAAGTTTCATCTGAAAAGTTGGACCCCTCCTCTGATTCCCCTTTGTTGCAAGCAGTAAGCCTCGCTTGTCCAGTCAACACTATTATCACACAATACCCTAATATTGGCGAGGGGATTGTGGGTTTTTTTGAAAACAGAGATGCTATAAATGTCTTTGTTACAAACAGTCAAGATGCATCTTACTCCGAATGTACTTACTGTAACCTGGTTGTAGCTAAAACCCGTGTCTGTGCTATCATAGATACAGGTGCCCCTGTCAATATAGTCTCCACCAAGTTGGTGGCCAAATTATCATTAAAACTGGACGTGGACCATCGGGTGGTATATGGAACTGCTGGAGCGGATAACACAGTCTCTGAGGGATCATACAGCGCGCTTCCATTGCAGTTTGGGTCTATTGTTGTGGTAGCCCCAGCTATAGTGTTACCAAATAGCCATTATGATCTGCTGATTGGAACTGCCTTCTTGCGACACTATGGGGCTGTTATCAATATGACATACCAGACTTTTTGAAATATTGGGTCATAGGATCCCCATTTACTTCACCTCTAGAGAAGTGCCAAATGATCCGGTGCATATGGGGAATATCAATCTAGCTTATAGTGACAGAGTAATCCCAGTGCGCTAACATCGGTTAAAGGGCAAAACCTGGGCCCCTCCAAAACAGATTTATGAATATCAAGGGCTTCCACTCCGAGCTGCTGGACCTATATCAATTCCATCCGGGAATCAAGTAATAGTAAACACGGACTTGGTGATAGAAGTTTCAGATGGACTCTATGGGGAAGTTATTGGGCCATATCAGCAGTCACTGTTTGAGCCTCACGTGGCTCTAGGTATTATATTACCAGGGCAGGGAGAGATCAAGGTTTTACTTGCAAATTTACAAATGGGACCACTAAAAATCCACCACTACCAAATAGTGGCATACTTGCACTTTATCCCCATTGAGGAAATTAAATTCAGTTCATAACTTTGGGTCACTGGAGGAATTTTGTCTGCCTTTCAAACTGCAGCTCAGTATAATGGCAGTAGTATCGTTTGATGAATTAATGGGGCTGTTGGAAACACAGAAGGATAGAGCAATTGCTTTATTTCAAAAATATAAGGAGATTTTTGCTGTTGATGACCATGTTTTAGGATGCGCGCAGGGGTGGTTCATAGGCTGAACACTGGAGATCATCCTCCCATCAGGTCAAGGCTGATCCGCTGATCAAGGATGGTGGAATAAGTAGTAACCGAGGAAATTGACAAGTTATTAGCGCAAGGGATGCTTGAACCATCAAAGAGTCCATGGGCTTCACCTGTTCTGACTGTTAAAAATAAGGATGGCACCAACTGTGTAGTAATTGACTATCAAAAGCTCAACAGCATCACTAAAAAGGACTCATATCCCTTACCACATATTGACGACGCTTTAGATCAGCTAGAGGGAGCTCGGTTCTTCTCAGCTATGGACCTAATCTCGGGTTATTGGCAAATTTAATTGCCACTGGCGGAGCATGAGAAGTGTGCAGTAATCACATCTAAAGGTCTTTTCCAACCAACCTGGATGCCACAAGGGTTGTGTAACGCCCCAGCTACATTTCAATGAGCCAAGGATACTATTCTGGGGGACCTAAATCTGTCATGTGTCCTTGTATACCTTGAAGACATTAATGTTTTCTCCTGAACCTTCTCCAAACACCTTGACTATTTAGAAGCTGTATTCCACCAGCTTGCTGAGGCCAACATCAAGATTAAACCCCAGAAATGCCACTTCTTTAAGGACCAGCTGGAGTACCTGGGGTTTGTGGTTGATGCCACCGGGCTGAGACCTCAACCAGCCAAAGTGGAAGCTATTCAAAAAATGACTCCACCCACCACTAAGTGGGATATACAGGTCTTCTTGGGAATGGTCGGATATTATCAGCGCTTCATCCCTAACTTCAGCTGTATTGGGGGCCCACTCTTTGAGTTACTAATAAAGGACACTGTGTTCAAATGGGCAGAACGTCAGCAACGCGCTTTTGATACGCTTTGAACAGCGTTAACCAGTGCTCTGGTGTTACGTTATCCCAATTTTGAAAAAGAGTTCATTGTTAAGATGGATGCATCCCTTTCCTCTGAAGGGGCAGTCCAATCCCAAAATGATTAGAAAGGAGAAGAGCACCACGTAGCATACTGTAGTCACAGCTTGAACAGCCATGAACGCAATTACACTGTGACTGAGAGGGAGTTCTTGGCGGTGATCTACGCTTATAAGCAATTTTAGGTGTATTTGAATAGGGTGAAATTCAAAGTTGTAACGGATCATGCCTCACTACGTTGGTTACAAAATCTGAAAGAACCGGAAGGGCGTCTAGCCTGATGGGCTCTTAAATTGCAGGCATACAATTTTGAAATTCTTCACTGGCTTGGAGCAAAACACCAGAATGCTGACTGTTTATCGAGATTACCTACAATTGCAGTTACTGCAGATCTGAGTGATATACTGTTCAATAAGATGCTTAGTGGCAAGTACAATGATGAACCGCTTCCAATCAGCAGGGTATTGGACAGAATAAGGGCCAATACATTTCAGAAAAATGGGGAATTATATAAGTGGATAGGGGACACTACCATAAATATTCCAAGACTTTCCGCCCGCCCAGCTATTATTATGAGTGCACACTGAGAAGTTGGACATGGAGGAGTACATAAAACCATGGAATTATTGTGGCCTTAGTATTACTGGGAAAGCATGAACTTCGATATTCTTGATACTATCTCCTCCTGTCACCAATGTCAAGTAGAAAAGCCGTTCTGCCAGAAGGCTTTCTACGGGTTAGTGAAGCTGCACTTCGCCTGGCACACCGTTTCAATTGATGTGGTGAGTCCCTTGCTAACAGGGGCAAACCGGTGCAAATACATCCTGGTAGCAATTGACCACTTGACCAGGTGGGTTGAGGCGCGACCAGTATGAGATTTGGTGGCACTAACGGTGGCTAAGTTTGTTATGGAGTTTATAATTCAGTGACATGGTTGTCCCCAATTCATCCTTACTGATAATGGGTCAAACTTCACTTCACACATTCTATCTAAGCTAAATGAGCTGATGGCCATCCGTGGGGTTCTAACAACTCCTATCACCCTGAGTCCAATGTAATGGTTGAACGGGCTAATGGGACCCTGGTGAACATCCTCCAGAAGTTGGTTACTGATAGGCCCTCCAATTGGATACCCTCCTTTCCACTGCGGTGTTTGCCTACAATATTAGCAACCATTCTGCCACAGGAAAAAGCCCATTCCAATTGCTTTATGGAAGGCACCCCACGTTGCCTGCGCTCCTATATGCTTGTGTGGAGGACACTGGCGGAATGGATCCGCAGCACTATTTGAACACCCTAATGAATACACTGATTAAATTGTAAACTGAAGCATATTTGTTCAGCGTAGCTAAGAGAATCAAAAGCCAGGCTGACAATCAGGTATGACGGAGTGACCTAGCACAGTTCAAAGATGGAGACATGATACTATTCCATGATCAACATGGGTTCGGCCGGAAACATAAGCTGGCTAAAATATATGGATTGGTCTGTTTGAAGTCATTGAGAAAACTGGGGTCAACGCATATACTATCAAGGACCCCGTTAGTGGTTGGATCATTAATTGAGTACATGCAAAATTCCTCTGAGCTTATAAGCAATAGAAGCCTTATCAATCAGTCAAGGAGGGGTAATGTCACAATTCCAATATGACTGGACAATAAGCCCTACAGCAATATGGAGAAATGAATGGAATCCGCTGGAATTGAACTGGTGATGGTAATTTAAGTGCTTCAAAATGAGGTGATATTGGATTGTTGATTGATGAAACCAAATGAGATATGGCGAATTGAGTTACTAAGCCGTGTAAGTAATATCATCCAAAATTGTTACCATATAAGCAGGATGAGACAATCGAGGGAAGGGAGGTTTTTGATAGAGAAAGGTAGCGGAATAAGAGGAATCCGTAGTATTATTAATATATTTAATAAAGGAGGTTGTGGGAGCGAGTGCTCCATAATTATTTAAAGTTATTCTGTTGTTTTGAGGGCAGCGATCATCATATTGTTGATCCCTATTGCTCAGTGAGTTAACCCTGTGCAAAAAACCCGCCATCATATATATTGAATACCGCTAAAATACAACAAAGGGGATAGTGGAACTGGTGTCCACCTTGCGGACCTCGCCTTTGCACAGGTCATAGCCATTGTACTGGTACTGAAGATGTCAATAGAAAGTCTGTAACTCTCTTGTTGCCAGAGAGGTGGTGCGGGATGTTCAGTCACACCATAAGGGAACTAGTCGCTAGATAATTAAAAACAGGGCATCATGGAAGGTGCAAGAGCACAGGGGACCCAAGACAAGGTGTAAAACATAGTATAGATAACAAGATAACAACTAAATGACAAGACTTAGTTGGACCCCTAGGAGGAGTCCATAATCAAGTGTAAATTGGTTTCAGGGGTGCTTGGGTGCCTCAATATGGAGCGGATCAAGATGGCTTAAGTGTGCACCGGATTATGTTGTTAATTTTGATAAAATAATTGTCCTATGTTGTTGGAGATCTCCCCGAGGAGGCCTGCACAGGTTCACCCAAGGGACCATGAAAAAAACGTAAAACTAATGGGGGTGTAATAAGCAAGTTGACCAACAAGGAAGGTTGGTCTTGAGGAATTATTTTTAACCACTGGGAAGAGAATCATTAGTCTTCAGGAGTGGTACTGAGCCTAAACGAACATGTAAGGGAGATGGCAGATAAAGTTTAGACTGACCTTCCAGTCAAGATGCAGAAACACATAAAAGGCGATCCAGAATGGCTGGAACATTGCTGCTTGAATGATATTAGTTTATGCTGAGAGATAAGTAACAACGGAGTACTGACAGGATGCAAATGTAAAAAGCAACCTGGTGAAGAACCAGGCTATTGAAGCCCCAGGGCCAATGGGCCAGGGCATAAGGGATTGTGAGACAGAAAAATTTTCACAAAAACATTGACACGAAAGAACCAAGTGATTATGGAGGGGATCAAAGCAAATAATATTACTGAAACAACCCAGTCAATATGCGGGTTGCAGGGCCGCATTTCAGATGTCATGGGGGTTCAGCAAAAAATTGAATTCAAATCAATAAATTTGAGCGCAGAAAGATTTTTATTGAGAATAAAAATAAGAGAAATGACTATCATATTCCTCAGTGTGTTACAACTGCTTAGATAGATGATTTATTTGGGGAATAGCTTAGGAAAGCGCGGGATTGGGGAACTTGATATTTGATCTAACCTGGCAAACTTTGAGCAAAGGGGGAGAAAAACGAATTTATTATGAACCAACTCTGAAAGATTTCATCAGCAGGCTGAGTCACTGTTGTTTTGTCCACAGGCTCAAATTGCAGATTTACCACAGTTCTGAAGATTAGCTCGACAATGTTTTGCCCCATAGGCAACAGGAACCTCCCAAGGACACCCATGTAGGGGTAGTCCCAAGAGGTCACAAATAGGTTTGGGATGCCAACTCACCTGCACCCAGTAGCTTTTGTGTGCGTTTTACCAAGTGGGATTCATAATACAAGGATTTTGATGCTTCCAAGATGGCTTCAACCTGGTGGCAACATTTCCCAATAGCTTAATACCATTGGCAAGCTTTGCCAAAGATTTGACACTAGATGCTTTGTTTTTCAAAAGTATGCACCTTTTGGCTTTGTTGCCTTGAGTTGGGTCTCTTGGGCCTTGATGCCAAAGGCGCGTTGGCATCAACTTCATTTGAACCTTTTAACCTATGGGGATGCTGACTTTCCAATAGCTTGGCAAAAAGCCTTTGATTTGCAGTACCAATTTGGCTGAAGTAAATACTGAAATGAGTGGCGGAGTCCTTAAAGGGTAAGCTGTTACCCACCGCTCATCCACCACATGGATAAGATCTCCCTGGGAGACAAGAGGGTCAGCTGGCCTTCTTGGACCCTTTTTGGATGGGAAAGGGAATGCCACTAAATCCAAGCAGAGGGGGCACTCCCACGGACTTACAGAGCTAATTAGCGCACATTACCATCAGCCATATATTGTAGCTCAAGTAATTACAAACTCAAATTATTAATTGCAGCTGAATTTTTCTGTATTTGGCAATATTGTAAATAAAACGATTTTTAAAACCCCATTCTCCAAGAAAGCGTAATAAACTTCTATTAGTAACAAAACTGGTGCGTTTTAACGCCTTTGATGTAATGCAGGGCTGAGCATTACGTGCACCCATGACCAACTTGGGCACACTTTCCTGTACCCAGCGTCGGTCCATGGTATGATTCAGGTCAGGAAAGCCTGACAACTTTATATTTTTGGCATCCTCACGCCCAGATTTTCATCTAAAATATGTAACCTCAAATTTGTCATGTAACCATGAAAGAAAATGTCGCTAAAGACATCCAAAAGTTTAACAAGCTTCTTCTTCTCTAAGGGTCACATCTCAAAACATGAGCTCATCAAAACTTTCTACTGCATGTATAGACTTGATATCCTGGCAACTGGTAAGTCAGGCTTGTCAGAATTTACCAGATGGAATCCTACAATGATTTATCATTATTTGGGTCAAAATGGCCAATCCCAGAGGAATGTCTTATTGACAAAATTTCATGGTTTTTGATACAACCGCTGGTTAGTTGCTCCCAAATTGGGTTGAGCTGAAATTAGTATTCCGCCAAGTTGGGAATTAGGTTCTAGTGGGGCCAATTGGTGGCCCAAATTAGTATACATATCACCAGCGATTGATAGCTGATGATGATCCAATTAGTTAAATTTAGTATATGTCAGCAGAATCTGTGTTCGATGCCAACTGCCATTTGTGAGCCATTGTGGGAATTTCCTATGGAAAGCTGATGTATTAGCTAATAAATCATCTGACTATGATTTTGCTATCTAAATAAGAGTACTAGCGACTTATGACGAGTAAGCTCTAATAGTACTAATTATATGATGTTGGCAGAAACTGACAATTATGAGTTTGAGGTGGCCAAGGTTGTTTCTGGTGTCTCAGTTATATATCTAACTATCGCCTGAATAAGGCAATTCCCAAATGATTGACTACAATGAGTTGAAATGTGTTAGCGAGATGCCAAGATATTCTGAGTCAAAGCAAGCAACTGAAGAGGTTTCTGGAACATAAAAATTAACATGAAGGTCAAATCCAAATTTGATGTTTATCTAATATAATAAATTATATGGCTCTCCTCAACTCAAGGCTGAGGATGAGCCAAAACTAATTTGAACATTGCAAAAGATGGGGCGAGAGGGTCAACGCCAGGGAAGGGATTAGCGCATAGGAAGGCTGAGAAGAATGGTTGGCTAGAAGGTCCAGTGGAAAGCTGATAGGCCAGCAGTGGGCGCAGTAGCCCTTTTGTAAATAGTATAAATACCTAGCGCTTCCCTTTCAATAAACATCTCCCTTTGCCTAATCTACCTTTTGATTTAAGTTTATATATATTTTGTTGTTTGGGGTTAATCTAGGGTTCCCCATATGGCGATGGTGATATGCCAAAGGGTCAGCCAGTGCTGCTGGTCCTGCTGCCTAAGGCATAATGGCTAGGGCTGACCAGTCTTCATACTGGTTGGTCTGCCAATCAGCAGAGCCCACTGTTACTAGTAAAGTGATTTCTCTGACAGTGGTGCTCACTAAAGGGGTTTCCGCTGGTTGGTGCTCAAATAACTGAAAGGTGGTTGAGGTTCCGGCAATTGTTGGTGGTGGGGAGAAGCAAGCTCTGGACTCCTGCCCCACATGCTGAGGTTGGAAAGTAGGGGGATTGCCATTTGGTTAAGTGGGGGGAAATGTCGGAATTTTAACCAGATGAAATCCTCCAATGATTTATAGTTATTTGGGATAAAAATGCCAATCCTGGTGGAATGGCACATTGACTAGATTTTGTGGTGTTTGATATGATTGCTGGTTAGTTGCTCCCTTTTGGGTTGAGGCGAAATTAGTATTCCACCAAGTTGGGAAGTTAGGTTTGAGTGGGGCCAACCAGTGTCCCCATATTAGCATAAGGATCATTGGTGACTAATAGCTGAGGATGATTTAATTAGTTAAATTTAGTATATGTCATCAGAATCTGTGTTTGACGCCAACTGCCATTTTTGGGCCATTGTGAGAATTTCTGGCGGAAAGCTGATGTATTTGCAATGAAATTGTCTGACTATGATTTTACTGCCTAAATTAGAGTACCAGGGACTTATACTGAAGATGCTCCAATTGTACTAATTATTTGATGTTGGCGGAAACTGACAATCCCAAGTTTGAGGTGGTTGAGGTTGTTTCTAGTGTCTCATATTTAATTAAATCAACTATTGCCTAAGAAAGGAGATTTCCCAAATATTGACTAGAAGAGTCAAAACATGCCATCAGCAAGATGCCAAGATATTCTGAGTCAAAGCAAGTAACCAGAGAGAGGTTTTAGTGCATAATAATCAACTTGAATGTTGAATCCAAATTTTAATGTTTATTTAATATAATAAATTATATAGATCACCAGCAACTCAAGTTCAAGGATGAGCCAAAACTAATTCAAACATTGGGTAGGATGGGGCGAGCAGATTGACACCAGGGAAGAGAGTAATGCAGCGGAAGGCTGAGAAGAATGGTTGGCTGGAAGGTCCAGAAGAAGCTGATAGGTCGGCAGTGGGCGCAGTAGCCCATTTGTATATAGTATAAATATCTGGCACTTTTTTAAGCTTGACATCAATTTTGAGCAATTTTTAAAAACAAGTCGATTTTCCACCACCGCCTCACTGCACCAATTCCCAAATCTATGTCCTTGGATCCACCACCTGCTGCCCCAGTATGGAGCAGCGGTGCTCCACCTGCTAGCATTTACCACCCAGTGGGAAAACGTGTGCTGACTGGCTCATCCAGTATGCCAAATACATCCAGCTATGTCCCTCCAAGGGACCTAGCACTGCACCTTGCATAAGTCCACCCACCCCACCCCCTAGCCCTACCCCAATCAAATATTCGCTTTTGCACGTCAAGTATGGACATCTCTTCCCGTATTCTGACAAAACAATTATAAAAGCTGGTAACGCCCACCTTTTGCACCAGAAGGGTTTATTGACTTCCACCATTATAAGGGCTACTTTGATATTGGATTCTTTATTGAAGAGGATGCGGATGCTGCAAAAGTAGCGCCCTTAATTTATAAAAACACACCCATTACCACAACCTATACATGCCTCCCCAAATTATACCACACTTGTGGTGACCTTTGTGAACCTCCCCTCACACCTTCCCCGCAAAAACTCTATGAGGAGAAGATGTCTGGGCTGTCCACTTATGACACAGACCCCATCCTCCAATATATTGACCAAAGTGGTGCTGAGAGACTAGCAGCACCTCAGGCAATGGCCACCATTACCCCCACCAGCTAAACATGGCCCAGCACATCCCATTGCATGCCTATATACAATATACGCCTGACCATTTCTTTTGGGCCCACACTGACAACATTCGCACAATTTTCCCCCTCTGCTATGAATTGGACTATATGAAAAAAGCATGTCAATATAATTCACACCCTGCAAACATGGCCAACTCCACCCATGAGGCCATACCAACAGCATTTGAGTGGGATATTTGGCTGCCCCAACCCCCACAGGCCATGCGCTTGAATCAGAAGCAAAATCTAGCACCTCAAACCCAAGCTGGCCAATGCACACCCATATAACCAATCAGGTACAGGCTTGGACCAATGTTCAATCTAAAAATCCTCCACATCAAAACTTACCCAACCACAGCTATCTATCACCGAATCAATCCAAGTTTATCAATTCCCTGGGACTAATTGGATGAAGTGACCAAATCTGGTGAAATTGTCCCACCTCTAGCTAAACAAATCGATCTAGAACCTTTTATGCTTTCAGACTTTGATGCCTCATTCCCGCCCAAATAATATGTTCTCAAACCCAATGCTATCCCATACCAAAGCGACCACCAGCTTGCTGAGGCGTGGTGGCCTCACCCAAAAATTGCCATCTTTGCAAAGCTGTGGCAAAATCCATCAATGAATATAAAAAAGAGTTGCTCCCCCTTGTTCCCCTCCAATTTTTCTCCTACTGAAAAAGAGGAAATTCAAAGCCTCTATGAAACTGCCACCACCGCTGTCAAACATGTTGTTACTCTGGCAGAATTTTCACCATCCACACATGTCACCTGGGCAAACATTGCGAAATTAGCCCAACTTCCTAACGCCTGCATCCAAGCTAAACACCATGTTGCTGAACTCATAGAGTCCTTTATCCAAGCCCAAATCGTCAAACTCAACTGCTATCTACCTCACCTTGACCCTCATCCTATAGATGTCCCAACCCCCTTACTATCAGCAATGATCCACTTTTTTAATGCTAATCCCAAGAATAATGATTTCATTCTTCCTGATCCCCTCTCCCCCTCCGCCATGGTGGGATAAGCAGCTCACCGCAGTTCCACCTGGTAGGTGCTTTTCTTTTCTTTTAGTTACTTTTGCGTTTCCTGCTGCTTGTTTAAGGCAGTTCTTTCAT
Organism: Massospora cicadina; assembly: GCA_022478985.1. Classification (NCBI taxonomy): domain Eukaryota; kingdom Fungi; phylum Entomophthoromycota; class Entomophthoromycetes; order Entomophthorales; family Entomophthoraceae; genus Massospora; species Massospora cicadina. The sequence continues at coordinate 101,735 of JAKSZP010008084.1, read as the reverse complement.
GTTTTTGGTTGGTCTATTTTTGGAGTTTGTCAGGATTTTTGCTGAATTCTCTTGATTCTAAAAAGTCTAATTCTTCATTTTTACTGACACTATTGGAAGGAGAGAGTAATCTATCTCAATTTAGCAAGGATAATAAGAAAAATAAGTCTCATCCTAATTAAGGGAAAGAAGATTCGTTCGTTCAATGATTAAATTTGATCAAATAGATCCCAAGCCATTAGAAAACCTATAAATATTCTATCCTTCCAATAAAAAAATTAGGTTGAAGCATAACCTGTTTTACTTTAATTTATCACTATTTTTAATATCCACCCAAAGTAACTTTGAGAGAAAACTGCCCCATTGGAAGTGTAATATAAAACATCCAGAGTGGTGCTCACGGGCACTCTGACTTATGCACCAGTGAAAACGTCTATCACTACCCTGGATTCTCATTTTTCTCTTGAAGAAGCTCAAGACCATGAGCAAGGCAGTATTTTATGATGGGTCCATTCAACTAGAAACGAAATCCCAAAAGTACCATCCACGTTGGAATTCCATGCTAGCCTGGAGTTTTATAATCCCAATTTAAGCCTTACAGCGAACTTTCAAAATCCCTCTTGAGGTTCTACAAAATATTATTAATCAAATGCTGGAGGGAGCCTTAATTCCTGGAATCTGTTCCACTCGATCTCATTCTAATGCTGTACCCACTATCTTGCAAGAAGTGTTGCAAGCCTCCCAAATGCCAGGAATTGACACTGAGCAATACTTGCATCAACTTGTACACCCTACATTATACCATGTATTACCAGTATTGGGAATGCACTATCTAGGGATGCTCAATATACTATAAGGACTTCAGTCCATGAATAATCATGTTTCCAAATTTTTCAAATCCGCCTCTGAGTTTAGCATAGATAATCAAGATGCCATCATCAATAATTGGACCCTTCTCAATGAAGTATATCAACAGCTTATCATCTTGACCACGAAATGTCCAAATTTGTTGATTTAAAGTTTCCAAAGTGAGTCCAAGAAATTCAGCAAGAATGGAAAGAGGGAATTTCCCAACTTTCTGAGCATAGTTAATAAATGGAAGAAAAAATCAAAAATTGTCTTTCTCAATTAGAGCAATCGTACTCTGGAATCCAATTCTGAGTCATCAAAGTGGAGAAAACCTCTGGAGCTATGGGCCCTCCTTGGGTTGAAGGACCTCGTGGTTCACCTGGGGGCATAGGTCCACGTGGACCTCCTGGTGTTGATGGGCCCATGGAACGCCTGGTGCGGATGGACCTCAAGGGCACCCTGGGAGCTGATGGGCATTCAAGATTCCTTCAACAAATTGACTCTCTATTGAGTATGATGGATCGCTTATGTGAGCAATTTTACAAAGTGGCCAAGGAATGTAACTTAACACCTGATGAGGTAATGATTGACCCACTCCTGTCGCTTCAGTCTCTATCTGATGAACTGAGTAATCTGGGTAAATGGGCGAAGGACACTGATATCCTGTTTCAAGCCTCTAAATCAAAAGGTGAGATGCTCCAAGCAAAAATTGAAAGATTAGAACTTAAGTATAATGCACAGCAGGAGCAAATTTATGAACTATCTCGTCAGTTGGATGAAAAGTGAGGCATGCTTATTTGAATCGACATATTAGTGAAACTCATACTGAGATTGTCAGTCCCTATCCTTCATTTTCTTCTCAAGTTTCTGATTCTAACTCTTATGTTTCTACTCAATATGAACACACTGGAGTGCATGTTTTGACCGCTAATGCTCTAATGAGTTTCAAAGCAGTATTTAAATAAAAGTACTCTCCTGGAGAAGGAAGCATTAATTCCTTTCTCTATTTATATTAGAAGGCTTTAAAGAGGCCATAGATCTTCAAAAAATGAATTACTTGCCTAATTATCTCAATTGATTGGCCCAGGATATCATGGTACCCCACTTAATGACTTGCTCTACTTGGTCTCAGGTTAAAGAAGCGCTAATCAAAGAATTTTGGAGTGAGAAAACCTTATCCTCCCAAAAACAGTCTTTTATGGGTATACAGCCCTACCGGAATGAATCTATCAAATATTTTGCTCATTAATCTATTTGGAAGCTCAGACTTTGGTAGCTTGTGGTCAATTAAATTTGGATGATGCAATTACTGCAGTCATGTCTGCTTTTACTTCTAGGACTCAGATGCAAGTTTTCAGCGTAAAGAAGAAATTCATAAGTATATCAGACATCAAGGAGGCCTTGTTGGAATTGCCTCCTCAATTTTCTAAAAAACCCCAAGTTTGTGATTCTTCATGACCTAGTCGCCCTAGAGCTTACACTGTGCCTGAGAATGCTATAGTGGTTCAATGTAATTACTGTCATCGGTATTTCCATACTGAGGATTGTTGTTATAAGAAAAAGCTGATGAGAAAAAGAAAAATGATAAACACAATAAGATTCTCCACATTGATAATGATATGAGTATGCAACAAGAACTTTGAAGCCCTGTGGAGTATAATAAAGATAAACATTCCTCTTATTACTTGCCCTCCTTGTTGGCTTTATCCTCTCAGTTTGAAAATACCATTATTCTCTTTGATTTTCAATTAAATCAGGCCAATGCTAAGGCTATCATTGATACTGGATCTTCAGTGAATGTTGTCTCATCAAAATTTACTAAGTGATTCAATTTAACGCCTGATATTTCCCATTTTGAAGAATATGGTACTGCGGGACCTCAGAGTACTTGGTCAATTGGAGATTTTTTGGCACTTCCTCTAAAGATTGGAGGTTAACTTTTACGATTCCTGCTATTGTCCTCAATAATTTAAGTTACGACCTACTTTTGGGGACTAATTTTTGCAAGAAATTGATGGAATTATAAATTATCAAGATTCATCACTTTCCCTTTTGGGGTATAGAGTTCCTTAACTGTTATCCGAATCTACTCATACCAAATGTCAGTTATGTCTGTTGGAGGGGTCTAAAAGACTTATTCTATTCAATATCATGTTTTTGACCCGCGTGTAAAATTACCCCCTATTTTGGCAGATATCAAAGAAGGGATGCCTATTTTCTCCCTTGAGAAACCAGTTATTCCGCCTAAATCGCAGGTAATTATTAATACTTCATTTCATTTTTCTATTCAAAGGACATTTGTTACAAGTCCAAGGCTTTTTTAACCCTTCTGCTAAAGAATTTCTGCCTTTCCCTGGAGTATTGGATTATGCTTATTCTGGTTCATTATCTGTTTGATTGGCAACCTTTACAATATACCAAAAATGTGATATCAGAACCATCCCATTGTTTATGTCAAGTAATTACCCTTATCTCAAATCTATGATGTTAAACCTTTTGGAAGCTTACATGACTTTGGGTTAGAAAGTGATCAGGAAATTCTTACGGTGGGGCCTACAATTGGAAAACACCTCACTAAGGATCAGGAGAGACAAGTACTTCAATTACTAGAAGAATACTCCGATAATTTTTGCCAAACATTCTTACAATTTTGGAAAAATGAAAGGGGTAAAACATTATGTTGAAACTAGTGATCATCTTCCTATTCATGCTAAACCCTATTGTAAATCTAAAGTGGAAGAAGCCTTAGTCACCAAGGAACTGCAACAATTATTAGAGCTGGATTATTGAAACCCTAAAATAGTTCTTTGGGCCTCTCCATTGCTGTTAATTAGGAAAAAAGATGGTTCTCATTGCGTGATTATGGATTATCATAGTTTGAATGCTATTATTCATTGGGATAGTTATCCATTACCTCGAATTGATGACACTCTTTAGTTATTGGCTGGTTTGACTTATTTTTCTGCAATGCTTTTGCTGGTGGGTACTGGTAAATTGAATTATCCTCAGAAGATCGAGCTAAGTGCGCCTTAATATCCAGTGAAGGTCTATTTGAACCAATCCGCATGCCTCAAGGATTGAGCAACGCGCCAGCAACTTTTCAATGGGCCATGGATGGAATGTTATATTTGTTTGAGGTATGCCAACCAGGGGATGGACATTAACAAAACTAAAACTAAACTAAGAACGCAACTAATTGGTTCAAACAAAATGCTCAAATGAGCGGATTGAGTGAACACTTTGAGCAAAACAACCAGCCAGGTGGGCAGCAGAAACAGCATATCCCCCATGGCGGAAGGAGAAGGAAGATTGGGGGGCTCATCTTTAGCAGCAGCTTTCTCCTCCATTATTAGAGTGCGTGTCAAGGCATATAGTAAGTGCGTTGAGGCATCTGTGGCATGCGTTTTGATATTGCTAATTATTGGTATTTCATGGAAACTGCCAGCTAGGTAAATGGCACTGATACATTTGGTTAAAGCTTTTTCAGCTTTAATGCGGGAATCTGGATGTTTAAGGATGTGGCAATGTTGGTTTGGGTAATTTTTGCTTTTGGGTTCCGTGCTATAGTTGCCACATTCTGGATAGCATTGTTAAAAGTTTTTGTATAACTTTTATACTGTGATTTTACTCTTTTGAGTAAGACTTTTGAGGATAACTGATGGGGTGTAATTCCTCCTGTGAGTATCGCCACTGATTTGGCAACAGCTTTATGAAGGGGATGACAATCTGGTGTTGCAGCTGCTTTGACTGCAAACTGGTGATCACTGCAAAACTATTCAGCATTTGGCTGTGGGGGTATATAGGCGAGGGGGTATTTGGCGTCACATTCTGCATTAATGAACCGCTCGTTTTGCAGAAATAATTCTTCAATGAGCTTACCTGATTCGTCAATTTCAGTTAATAATTCCCAAGGGTTTTGGTTAAATTGGATTGAGGAATAAGCGTACGGTTGAGGTTTGGTTGATTCATTCAAGGAAGCATGGGATTAAACTGGGATCCAATCTGATGCTTTATTGGAGGAATTGTTTGTGGCATTGGGATGCAGAGGAGGCTGATTGGTGGCTGCAGGTGCAGCTGCAGCTTCCGGTTTTGGGGGTGGGGGAGGTAGGATTGTGCCCCATACCAGAACTTTTACAGGGTGGGCGGCAGATTGGAGGTTGGTGGATGAGTCTTCCAATCTGTCAGAAGTGGCTAAGGAGGGGCACTTGCATTTTAAGTGGTCCAACTCAAAACATGATGGACAGATCATCCGCCCGCCCTTGACGTGGGCCCAAAACAGATGGTTGGGTGCTGAAGGAATAATGGTGTGAGGGAGAATTGACATAGAAATTTTATTAAACTCAGGGCTGATCGTGGAATATGCCCAAGGCCCAGCTAGTTGTGTGGCCCCATTTGGGACCACAAATTGTAAGATGGGGTTGGAACCATAGGCTGCCAAACCATCCATCAGCTCCTGGTGGAGCACTTCAGGGGGAGGTGGGTGGGAAAACCAGCAAACTGGACCACCAAAGTGGTGTCCACTAGGAGCCAGGTCCGAGTTGTGGGGAGAGGGGTGCCCTGGAATACCAGGGGCACAGTTGCTGCAATGGCAGCATCAGCTTTGCAGGTGAAACCGAGGTTGAAATACCCCTTGTAGGGGCAGAAATCTATATATCCGGCAGGTGTCATCACCGCCTGTGCCATTTCAATTATGGCTTGGTCATGGTATGGGAATAGTTTCCCATATTTGACCCTTAGGCTGTAGCACATGTTGCTCCAGGGGAGCACCATGGGGCAGTGAGGTACCGCTTGGGTATGAGCAAGGTGGGCGTTGAGATCCTTGGGAGGAATGAATTGTCCCATGGGTTTGGAATGACTGGGTGAACCAGTCCTAGCGCGTTTTCCTGCCAGACTGAAAATGGAGGGGAAGTTTCTCCGCTGCCCCACTCTGGAGCAGCCAACAGAGAATCTGAGGACATTGGAGTGAAACTACAACAGGTGGTTTGGGTTTGTTTTATTAATTCATGTAATTTTGCTCATAAAGTTATGAAGAGTGGAAAGAGAGTTTCCATGGATGGAATGTTACAAGATTTAGAATTCACCTGTGTTTTGGTATATCTGGATGATATTAATGTGTTTTCAAAAACATTTAACGAACATTTGAGTCATCTAAAAGAAGTCTTTATCTGAATCCAGAACTCTTCCCTAAAGCTCAAACCTTCCAAATGTTCATTCTTCCAAAATGAAATGGAATTTTTAGGACATCAGGTATCTGCTAACGGGATTCAACCCTTCTCATCTAAAGTTTAAGCTATTCAATGAATTCCTGCTCCAACCTCCCTGAGGGATATCAAAGTTTTCTCAGCATGGTTGGATATTATTGGCAATTTATACCCAAGTTTGCTGATATGGCTGAACTGTTATTCCATCTGTTACAGAAAAGGGGTGCCATTTGAGTGGAGTTCATCTCAGGAACAATCGTTCAATTCTCTAAAAATGGCTTTTTTAAGGCACCAGTTTTAATTTATCCTCACTTTAATTAGCCTTTTCTATTACATACTGATGCAAGCAATGTTGCTATTGGAGAAATTTTATCCCGATGTGATGCAGAGCAAAATGATCATTTCATCGCATTCTACAGAAAAACTTTGTCCAAGGATGAAAGAAACTACAGTATAACAGAATGGGAGTGCTTAGAAGTGATTTTAGCTATTAAGCACTTCCAATCTTTCATATATGGTAATCATTTTACCATTAATACTGATCATTCTTCTTTAAGATGGTTGCAAAATATAAAGGATCCTGATGGGAGATTGGCCCGTTTGGCTCAAAGATTACAAAATTACGATTTTTTAATTGTGCATCGTTCAGGTGCTAAACATCAAAGTGCTGATGGTATGTCCCAACTACCCATACTGACCTTAGATCTGGGAAAGGAAGAAAGCTTATATAATCTGATTGGACGGCCAGAATTGTGGGATTGAAAATCTGAAGAGGATAAAGCCTTTTTAAAGAATATCACCAAAGATACCATGATTCAAGAAGGAACCTTGTATAAACAGGTCAAGTCAAAATGGTTACCCTTTTTGCACCCAAATTCGAGTTTTCATGCTGTTATGAAAGGACATTAACATTTAGGTCACAGCGGATTAAAGAAGTCTCAAGAATAGTTGAAAACTCGATATTATTGGAATAACATGACTGAATTTATTTGAGAGACCCTTAACTCCTGTCTCATTTGTAAAAGCCATGGAACCACTAACTCTACTTATCGACATCAAGTTATTCCCCCAACTAAAGCGTTTGAAGTGGTAAGCATTGATGATGTAGGCCCTTTTCCTAGGGGATTACATGGCCATCAGTACATTATTATGGCAGTCAATCACCTCACTAAATAGGTTGAGGCCATTCCCATTGCCACTCCTTCTGCTAAAACTACTGCGCTGTTCCTTTACCAACACATCATCACCCAACATGAGTGTCCCAAAGTCCTTATGTCTGACAATGAAACTAATTTTACCTCCCAACTATTACAAGGATTATCCAAGTTATTTAATACTACCCAACGATTTGCTGTTCCTTACAATACATCCAGGAACAGAGCAATTGAACGAGTCAATGGAACTCTAGTCTCAATTTTAAGGAAGTTGGATTCTACTAATCCCTCTCAGTAGAACTTCTATCTGTCTAGTGCATATTTGCTTATCAGATAAGTTATCATCGGCTTATCAAGATCTAAACTTTTAAATGCATATATGGGTGAGATCCCTCTGTCCCTTCTTGTATTCATGTCACAATTGAAGAAAGTATTCCTGAAAACACTGATTTATTTATGAGAAATCTGGCTGATGAAATTATTTGTCTTCAAGCTCAAGCCAAGAAACCAATTGATGTAAATACTCAAAAGGAGCCCAAAGAAGCAAACAGCATAAACCTGTCTTACCTGAGTATCAGATTGGATTTTTTTATGTATTATCAATCTCAACCTGGTGGATGTACTGAGAAGTTAGGATCCAACTGGTCTGGACCATATTGAGTTATATTTTAAAAAAGGACTATAATACTTGATCATTCATGTGGATACTGGTATAGTGATAAACTGAATCATCCCAGATTTTTTGAATACACCCTCCTCTACAATCGAATCTTGATGGGGGAAGTATTAGGATTTTGCCAAATTCTCTTGATTCTGAAAAGTCTAAATGTATTAATTCAACTGATACTATCAGAAGGAGAGAGTAATCTATCTCAAATTGTTTAGTTTAATAAGAAAAATCAGTCTCATCCCAATCAAGGGATAGAAGTTTTGATTGTTCAATGACTAATTAGATCAAACAGATCCTGAACTGTTACAAAACCTAAAAATATTTCATCCTTCCAATAATAAAAATTAGGTCTAATTATAACCTATTTTTAATCTAATTTATCACTTTTTTGGAGAATCCACTCAAAGTAACTTCAAGAGAAAACCTGCCCCATTGGAAATGTAATTCAAACTTCCAGAGAATTTTGTTTTGGTATTGTCCATCCCCTGGTTGGCTTGCCTCAGTTAAATAAATAGATAACTGGCGCTTCCCTTTCAATAAATAACCTTTTGCCTAATATAATTTATGATTTAAGTTTATAATTTATTTTGTTGGTTGTGGATTATGCTGGGGGATCCCCAAATGATGCAGGTGACATGCCAAGGGGTCAACTGGCGCTGCTGGCCCCATTGCCTAAGGCAAAATAACAAGGACCAACCAGTCTTCATACTGGTTGTCCTGCCAACTAGCAGAGTCCACAGTTAATTTTCTGACAGTGTTACTCACTACAGGGGTTCTGATGGTTGGTGCCAGGGTAACTGCAGGTTGGTGAGGAGGTGGCAGGGATGTGCCGCCATGGTTGTGTTCCAGCTATTGTTGGTGGTTGGGAGGGACAAGACCTGGACTCCAGACCCACATTGGGGTGAAAAGTAGGAGGATTACCATCTGGTTAAGTGGGGGGAAATGTCAGAAAATCAACCTGATGGATTCTCTAATGATTTAAGCAGATTTAGGATGAAATAGGTCAATCCTGGTGGAATAACCTATTGACTAAATTTCATGGTTATTAGGTGATTGATAGGTAGTTGCTCCCCAAATTGGGTCAAGCTGAATGCAAGTAGTCCACCGAGTTTGGAAGTAGGATTGAGCGGATCCATTTCTGGCCAAATTAGTAAAAGGATCACCAGAAACTAGTAGCTGAGGATGATCCATTTGTATCAATTAATTAATGTTGGCGGAACCTGACTATTTCAAGTTCAAGGTGGCCAAGGTTGTTTCCAAGCCTCATTTATAATAAATCAATCATTGCCAAAGAAAGGTGATCCAAACAATCAACTAAAACGAGTTGAAATGTGCCGTCAGCAAGATGCTAATATATTTCAAGTCAAATCAAGCAACCAAAGAGGTTTCTGGTGCATAATAATCAACATGAAGGTCAAATCCAAATTTGATGTTTTTTATATTAGATTATATGGCTCACCAGATACTCGAGGTTGGGGATACGCCAAAACTAATTCAGACATCAGGGATGATGGGTCAAAGGGTTGACACCAGGGAAGAGAGTAGCACAGTGGAAGGCTGAGAAGAATGGTTGGTTGGAAGGTCCAGCAGAAGCTGATAGGTCAGCAGTGGGCGCAGTAGCCATTTTGCAAATAGTATAAATACTTGGCGCTTCCCTTTCAATAAAGATATCCCTTTGTCTGATCTACCTTTTTATCTAAGTTTATAATTGTTTTTGTTGGTTGGGGATTAGGCTGAAGGATCCCCAAATGGTGCAGGTGATATGCCAAGGGGTCAGTCGGTGCTGCTGGCTTCGTTGCCTAAGGCAAAATGACAAGGGCTGACCAGGCTTCATACTGGTTGGTCTGCCAATCAGCAGAGCCCACAGTCAATTTTCTGAAAAGGCTTGTGCTACAATAAGTCCCTTTTTAACTCAGATTGGTTGGGTAGTGATGTTCCTCTAAACTAGGTTTAGCTCTGCAGAGTAAGTGGTAATGTAAAATCCTGGTGGTACTATGGGCTCTTGCTCTCAGATTCTGTCTCAACTATACACTTACAATATGGTGTCAGGTGGTTTCTTTATACTGTTTAACAAAATCATTCTTTGGCCCTTGGTCAAATCTCTATGGTTTCACTGGCGCTCAGAGGAAGCCCTTACTCTGCACTCACGGTAGGTGGTAGTTGCTTTGCACCTTTCTCCATAAAAGTGTAATGAGTAGGATAAATCAATTGGTTCTTTTATACCAAGCATGTACATATTGTTTATGGTTCAATGTTCTCATCCTTGAACACCAGCGAAAGTTGATAGCTCAAGTTGATAACCGTGCTAGTGGTAAAAACAACCTTCGCCCCAAACTCCAGTAGAAACTGTGTCCCAATCAGGAAATTGTAGTGGTCATTGTCCAATACCATGTCCAGTGCTATCAGGGCCATGTGCCCAGAGTGTAAAGGCAACACAGATTAAGCTCCTAAGGCGCGGGTAACGTCAGGTCCTGCAGTACAGTATTTCACAGTGTAGTCAATATTGGGCATTACTTGAGTTTCTTCACGAGTTTGGAGGAAATAATGTTAGCTGGAGCCCCGAGGTCAGCACTGCCAAAACGCACACCTTCTGGATGATTACTCACTTTCATTACGATCTTGCTAAAAGGGTTTCTAGTGGTTAGGACGTCATTGGCAGATCATCAAAAGGTCTTAAAGAAACAGCACTTGTATTAGCCTTGACATTGTCTTCGTCATCAAATTCCAAATTCTTAAAGGTAGACTTGACCAACTGCTATCCTTATTCAATGGAATTAATCACTCGGATAGGCTAATTTTCTTTCTCCAAATAGGTGTTGCTTGATGAAAATCTGTCTGTACCGTGAGCTCATATTCTAGCTGGTACAGCCACTGCGCTAGGTGCTCCCAACTAGTGGTATCCCACACTAGCCAAGGAGCATCTTCATGATTGTCCTCACCCTCAGTGTGGAGATCCAACCAGTTTACAGTGTTGGGTGTATACTCTTTGTGAATTGGTTTATTTTTCTCAGTAGTAACTAATGGACAGGATTGATAAAAGTGCCCAGATTGATGTCACTTATGTCAAGTAAACTCCCAACAAGGCAAGCATCCAGAAGGTTTGGTACTCTTCTTTTTTGGCTTGTCACCCTTTTTGTTGGCAACATAAACAGCTTACTAACTCTTTGAGAGGGAGGTATAGGTCCTATTTCCTTAGTTCAGCTTTTTACGTCACTTAGACCTCGTGTAACACTTCCTTAAGCGCTTTGAGAGACGTTGCGCTCTTAACTTCAAGAGTCATATGCATCTTAAGGTAAGAATGCATCTCCAGGGAGCTTAATAAAACGCTTTTCTTGGTTTTCTAGATCTATAGTTCCTGTGGTCCATAATTTGTGAGCCTTAATGTAGTAGCAAGGGGCATAATTTGCAACTGACTCATTTTTGCCTATCTTCATCAGTAGGAACTCTTGTTTCATACAATGGACGTCTTAGTCAATACTACTGAACTAAGAGAGTAAGATGTTATTTACTTAGGTTTAATATAATTAAGTTTGTAAGCTCATAATCAGGATCTCCTGAGCTTCACGGCTCATGCACCCTTACATGTGGCGAGCCTACTGGAGATTGCTAGCGCCACCCAAACCATACTCATACATTTAGAGGAAACCCATAATTGTCTCCTCGCCAGGTTTATAAATGGTTTAAAGTACAGTTTAAAGTTAGGATACTATTCAACAGGATTAGTGTGCACCATGTTCAGCTGAGTAGAATGTCTGACCAGTTGTGCTACATTATTTTGAGTGGCCCACATAGGTGCCTCCAGTCGAGTTATAGGTCAAGTAGAGGTAGGCCACAAGCAGTAAGCATTTGCGCCTTCACATCTTCTATACTCTTGTCCATAATAAACAGCATATTGTCATGCTGCACAAGTGCTCTCCATATTCATTCAAAGCGGTGATGGTTTTGCTATTCCCTTTTTTTGAGGAATACAAGTCTCACATAAAAGATCTTAAGCGTGGCTTCAGACTTAACATTAGATGATGGTCCTCTAACAATAGGTAATGAGGAAATTTGGCTCTTCTAGTGGCCTCTTTAACATGCTCAAGATCGATGCATAAATTATGCACTTTGAATCCCAGGGTACAGAGTCTAGTATGGAGTGTATCTTCCTCTCTCACCAAGATTTATAAAAGTTTTCTCCATGATAAACTTCTAAATTTGCTTCATCATCAAATTGCTCATGAGAACTTTCATGATCATCTCTAGGACCTGATGGTGCCCCCCTGTAGTGAGCGCCACAGTCAGCATGTTGACCTCATCTCACTTAACCTGTAAGCTGGCTCACTTCTCAGTGGGTCTACTCCATGCATATTAGGCTCCAGACAACCTTCGCTAAATCACAATCATACTCACTAAGACAATTTTTTAAGGTGCTACCCCTTGTAGTGTTGATCGCTTTAATAAATTGTCTGCACCCATGAAAAACCTCTTGTAGACACTCTTAGACAATTATAACATATGTTAGCCCTTAGGACTCAACAGAACCGATCCAACCTTTCCCTTTACATCTCAGCTCCAAGGTATCTTCTATAAAGAATTTCTTCTTCCAAAAAGGTCAGGTCTCAGACAGGTTACTGAACACAGAGAGCTGTTTAATCTCAGACAATTACTAGTGATCACTTCATCTTATACAGTATATGTGCAAACAAAAAGATAAACTTGAGATTCAGTAAGAGAAGCTTTATTATTGAGATAAAAAAGTGAAGTATTTTATACTTCAAGGGAAACTCAAAGTATAAAATAAATGAAACATTAAAAAATAATTGGGAATTTGGGTTTTTGATATGGGGGATATTTAAGATCCCCCAATCAGACGTCTTCTGACTGCTGCTTTGGTAGTTTCATCCACCTGGGCTAACTCTTGTAGCCTATTGCTCCTTCTTGCGGTGGTGTCCTTGAACCTGGATGTTCAGGGCTTTTTTACTAGTCCCTACTTCTGAGTTTTGGGCCACTATTTCTCCTGTCAATATTGATTTATTACCAAAATTTTGGTAGTACCCTTCTCAACTCTAAGTTTGAGAAGTGGCGCTTCTGCAATTCGCCTCACACCATGGTTCCTAGCAACTCTAAAAATTAAAAGATTGCTGGATTTGACAATATTCACTTTAAAACTTTAGTTAGTTTCATCAGCATAATTTTGGTGTTCTCATCATTGCATCATTGGTGAAATGTAAATTAATTTGACCCAAAGGTATATAAGGGGGCAAATTTTCAAAGGGAACTTAAACAGCGTCGTCATCCTCATAAACTAAATCTTCTGACTTGGAAGGGCAAAAAGTAATTCTCATGACATAATCCTAATTTGGTATAAGATTCCTTGATTCGACCACATCTATAAAATGGCCTTTTTTCGCTCTCATCTGTAATGGTTGAGCGTCTTTAACTCCACATGTTTGGGGGTTCATTCCATTGGTCAAGGAATGACTTGATGCACTAGTCATGGTCTCATCAGTGACACTAAGAAAGATATATAAAGTTGTTGTAAAAAATTCAGCTGGATAGTTGTCTTAATACAACTAATATGCACCTCTATCTTTAATAAACCAAATGCACAAGCCTGTTCTGTATCCCTAAAAAGTTTACAACAAATTTTTCTGACCTTTCATTATAAAAATGAATGAAATTTTAATGGCAAATAGTGCTTTATTTTTCAGATTAATGAAGATGGCAATAAACACCTGGTAGCATATGTAAGCCAAACTTTGAGATTTATGAGCAAAATTAAGCCATTATAGAGAATGAATGTCTTGCGGTGATATAAGTCTTTAATCAGTTCAGAGTTCACATTCACAGAATACTTATAAGGTGGTAACAGGCCACTTCTATACCAAATGACTACACAATTTAAAAAAGCACATAAGTGGATTAGCTTTTGTGGCTTAAAATTGCAAACATGCATATTGAGATTGTACAATAAGCAGGTAATGCACATTAAATGTATGGTTTCTTATAGTGGCTAACCATTCTGGTTCTACAGAGTATTTAAGATTATTTATATGAGAAAACGTATAATGATAATATTGAAGATCAGCCACTGGAAATTCAGCTGGATTCGATCAAGATGATAAAAAACAAAGATTTCAAAGGTTAGTTACTTAAAATGATTGGAGAAAAATCTCTGATTTCCCAAAGCCTTTTTGAACAAAATGCAATCATCAATGCAGCTCATAAATTAACCAGACATAGAGGCCTACAGAAAACCTTAGAGCATGTTCATCAGGAGTACTGGGAATTGCTTAACTTTAACATTGCAGAAAAACTTGCTTGTTGTACAATGTGTCAAGCCCACAAGCCCAATAAGAAAGCAATCGCTTTCCTGATAGTGATGCCTGGCTTTACTTAGCACATGACATCCATTTATATAAAAGGGCCATTGACTATGAATATGGAATGAAGATGATACAATACTGTGGCTATTAGTCACTTGACTGTTGAGTAAAGATGCGCATTTTGGTCAAATTGGATGGCACATTTCTTTCAAGTTCATAATGGAGCAGTTAGTCTATCCTCATGGTTGGCCTCAAGTCATTTTATCATATATTAGAATCAACTTCAATATGTACTCCATACCAACACTAAACAAGTTAATGGGTAGTTGAGGAGTACTAATGTCACCTTACCATCCAAAAACTAATGGTATGGTTGAAATGGTAAATGAACTCTAGACACTACCTTCAAGAAGCTTATAGCTGGTAAACCTTCCAGTTATGTAACTTTTTTATAATTGGCAACGTTTGCCTATAATTTGGGTTATCATTTTTATATGGAAAAAACTCCTTTTTAATTACTTTATGGACATCAGGTTTGTTTGCCACCAATTTTATATTCCACTTTTGAACCAAGTTTATAAATAACGCCCTTACAATAATTGGAGAGCTTGATGAAAGTTTTTGATAATATTAAAGTCCTCTGCATACATTAATTTTCCAACCAGAAGATTAAAGCTATAAAAATAAATATTCAAAGTGACAAACTTCTGACTTTTGACATTGGCAATAAGGGCAGCAGTTGTGATACACTCAGCTTTGGATTATGGAATAAGTTGATTAAGCTTTGGACTGATCCATTTGAGGTCATCAATAAGTCAGCATTAGTTGCATATACCATCTAGGTCTTTTTAAATGATGTATAGAAATTGGGCGCATGCTATTTCTAAAAGCATGCAGTTAATTGGCAAAACAGTGAAAAAGAATGAGATTGTTATTCTATCTTTTATTTATACTAATAGTCAACTTGCCTATAAATCTTAGGGTTAGCTTAGTGCCATCAAATTTTTGGCAATGAATGCTGCCATTTTTACTTTAAGGGCTCTGCTAAAAAAATTTTCAGTAACAAATGACGCCATTTTTTCTGAAGCCTCTAGGAGGAGGGGGTTGTACCAAAGACCTTCCTTCATGTTGCAATGATGAACTAAGTTAATTTGGTACTGTGACTCCTAGCATGATGTCTTTAAAGGAGCTTGCAAAAGTAGACATGTTGGAAGAGGATAATCTGGTTAAGCAGGGGATACACCAGGTTTTAATCAGATCATGTTTTTTCTAACATGTTCTAAAACTAGTGTACTTTTAGTTAAGCCTAATTATTATTATTTATTTTACCTAGCTTTGATGCTTTTAGAATTCCATATGGAAGAGGGTGGAAGGTTAATCGTTAGGGCGTATGACTATCAACCTGAAGGTTGCAGGTTCAATTCCCACCCTTTGCACATTGTGTGGGGTGCCTGCCAAAGGAAGCTATTAGCGGTTAGTAGGTCTAATAACACGAAAACCTTACCCATGACAAGAAAAATCCAAGTCCCAATACAGAGGTAAAAACTTTCTTCAACAGAGTTGACCCTGCTCAGGTTTCATGTTAATGCTTTTTTTCTATATTTCAGTAATGTCTGTCCCCTGGTCAGCTTGCCTCAGAGAAAAAACACATATAGAATCCATATAGAAAGTTCTAAACTAGCTTTGATGCTAATCAATTGATCAATCATAGTTAGTTCAATGACTAGACCTACTGGAAGTATCAGGCTTTGTTGCCAATTATTCTTATTGGTATTAATTTTGATGCAAAGATTGTCATGTCTTATAACTCATCAAAGCAAGTTCCATTCAATAGCTTAATAAATGCTATTAGTCAATGTCTAGACTGATTTATTAAACTTTGAGCAACCAACTCTGATACTAATTGATAGTTGGGCTTTCAATTGCCATTTATCACCTAAATAAATATCCTATAATTTTTCTAGAATAACACCTTGACTTTTGGATTATCTGATAGTTCATATTTTTACTAATCAGAGTTTTTCAGCAATGATTGCATACGTTTTTACCACAAATAAATTCTGCTGAACCATCTCTGGCTCATATTATGCTTTCTGTATTCACACAGGGGTATTAAAAAGTAAAGTTACTAAAAATGCATGAACCTGTGCAGTCACTAATTTACAGCAGGCACCATACCAACTTCAATTCTAGAGAGTTTGTATTAGGCCTCAATTGCAAACTAAATTAATCCAACCACCACAAGACCACTTGGAGACTTTTACACCAGGATATCAAGATGGGCAATCACTGTGGCCCAGATTAAATTATAAGATTCAGCTCACAACCCTATGCTTGCTTAAATTGTGAGGCTGACTTGTTGCTCAGGGGATTTGTTCCACGCAGATTAGGCACCAAACAACTGTTGGGAAGTAATGATTATTCTCATTTACAAGTTCTCTGCTGACACTACCTGATGCAGCTGTCAGACAATTACAAGTCCAATTGTGTAGTAAGAGTGTATCAGTTAATGATACTGACAAAAATAAGGATGGAATTGGCCAAAAGATACTGGCCGATTCTCAGTGGAACCCATTAAATTATGGCACTAAATTTATTTATAATACTTCACAAAACCCTATGAGTTCAGGTGGCCGGATTGCCCTAAATCATCAGCCAAATATGGGAAAACCATTGGAGGCTCCTCTACAAGCCACAGCTAACTTGGTACAGCATACACTGCAGAGGCCGTCTCCTTTTATAGGGTCAGAGGGTATCCAAACAAGTACAGAAATTTTCCCATCAAATGATTGGGTAAATTTTATAAAAAGCCTACCTCACAGATCTAAACTGCCTGTCATCACCCTCCATTGACCATTTCCTGAAGTATAGCGAGTTCAAAAAATCCAATAGATCCACTACCCATACTTCCTAATTTGGAATTTACTGAGAAATCTGAACTTTGAGACTCAACACTTTAAATACTGAGTATCAACTTATGAAGAGGGTTTGCTTCTTTACCCCGCCAATTTCACTAATAAAAAAATATAACTCAAATGGTATAGTATTTATTAGATTACTTATTCTCATTATAATTGGTGGAAAAAGCATTTTTTTAAATTGTTGGATTTTAAGGTCAAAAAGCACCAGTGAGCCTTTTAATCACCAAAATCTAAGAAGTGGTGCTCACTACAGGGTAGCCTGTACACCACAAAAACCACCGAACATGATGGAAAAAAACCTCGTCTAGCCTCTATTGATTTCCAGCTAACTAGTGCTTTGTCTCGCCTCAAAAGGCTCGATCAGCACTCATTGCAAGGCCCTTATGGGGCTTCCCCTGGTATCCATAAACCACCTTATAAGGACAAGTTTACCCCAGTGGGGGAAGTGTTGCCTCTTTCCTCTTTATGTACGAAGTTGCTATGAAAGGGGCAATGGACCATCTTAAAATCAAGTACCTCCTTCTATGTTTGAGTCATGGCGCTCAAGAGATAATGGTTACGCACATGGCCATCCTCAGCACCTGGGCAGAGGTGAAGCAAGCACTCAATGATTAATTCAGCTCCATAAAAAGTTTAACCAGGAAAATCAGTCCTTTATTTGCCTTAGCCTACAACAGGGCGAATCCATCACTACTTTTGCTGAACGTCTTTACAATAAAGCTCAACTCTTATTGCTTGCTAAAATGCTACCCCTTTAATGATGCACTGCGGCTAACTTGGCTGGATTGATGTCCCATCCTTCCTTGGCAATGCATCTCTATTATGTAAAGCGCTCATTTAAAAGTGTACAAGATATTAAGGAAGCCTTGTTAGAAGTGGCTGATATCTATGAACTTGACCCTATGCAAGGGTCTCTGAGCCAAGCATCTACGCCGCCTAGTCTAGCCTCTTCTATGCCTGCTTCCCTCTGTAAAAATTCTCATAAAGAGTTGCCTCCACAAACTGCTTCTTCTTCCTATAAAATAAACAGTTGGTAATGTCTGTGATTGGGCAATATTCCCTTCTTCTTCAGCTCAAAAAGCTCAATTGGTGAAAGCAGTTGTCCCTTTGCCTTTCCCTCATCTTCTTCAGAGTGGCCATCCCAAGTGGTTTCAAAGCCTTCTATTTAGTCTAAACTCCCTTTTTGGGAACCAATTGCCCCCACTAACAATGGGTTAAATGACCAAATCACAAAAGCTAACCCGCCTGTTTCACAAAAACACACAGCAACTGATCGACCTAAAGCTAGCTAGATAAATCATCTTCCACGATGCTACCTCCCTCAACCTCTTAGCCAACTCACTCTAGTCTGCTACTGTCTCCATGAATCAGCATATGCCCACTACTTTAAAGGTCAAAAATTGAGCCGTTAAAAATCCAACGCCTCTTAAAAAGCTAGTAAGGGTGAGGAACAATATCAGGACCTATCCTGCCATAAGGGAAGCCCTGAAACTACTTCACCCCCTGCCAGAAAATTGACTATGGGCTCTGCTAGTTGGCAGGCAAACCAGTATGAAGACTGGTTAACCCTTGCCGTTTTACCTTAGGCATGGGGCCAACTGTGCTGGATGACCCCTTGGAGTGTCACCTGCGCCATTTGGAAATCCCCCATCCTAATCCTTAACCAATAAATTAAATATAAAGTGTTGACAAAAGGTATATTGGGAAAAGGGAGATGTTTGTGGAAAGGGAAGCGCTAGGTATTTAAACTTTTTACAAAATGGCTACTGCGCCCACTGCTGACCTATCAGCTTCTGCTGGACCTTCCAGCCAACCATTCTTCTCATCCTTCCACTGTGCTACTCTCTTCCCTGGTGTCAACCCTTTGACCCATCTTTTGCAATGTTCAAATTAGTTTTGGCTCATCCTCAGCCTTAAGTCACCGGTGAGTCATATATGTCAGACATTCTCCTTCTCAACTTTTGAAAAAGAATGTTGGAGTCCAATCTGTGAATAATATTGTGGCTATCAATGATATGAATACCAATGGCGAAAAGACCTTGGCGGATTCTTGGTGGAACCCTATCTATCAGGAAAATATGATTTATACCCAAAATCAGTGTAACAAGGTAAGAACTGAAAATAGGATTGCTCCAACTTTTCAGCCAAATTTGAGGTGTTCAATATTGCACGGGTCTGTTCTTCCCCAAGGTGAGAAGATTTTACCCATCAATGATTGGGTGCAAATTAAAAAATCATTACCACTTGGATCTGAACCCTCCCAAGGTGAGAAGATTTTACCCACTGGTGATTGGATGCAATTTATCAAATCCTTACCACACAGATCAATTTTGCCACAAAATATTTATCCTCAATCTGATAGGCCAAAATCCTATATTTCCTAATTTAGATGACTCAGCTTTATAATACTTTAGCTCCAAATTCCCATGGCTCTGAGGATTAAAACTAGTTTAAACTTGAAATACTAATATTGAAAGAAGGGCCTTTTCCTGGTTTGCCACGCATAAACAATAAAAAAACATAAAAAACTTTAACAAAAAGTAAAAACATAGTTTTCTTAAGAGTTTATTATTTATTTTAAAATAATCTATTGTGGGATCCAGCGGCACAGAGCACCAGCGAGCATAACTTTTGCTGGATTCTGACAATTTTGGTGCTCACTACAGGGGGCACGCCTGTACACTAGACCGTGGTTATTAACATGGAGGCTGTAAACGTGAGTAGCTCTTCTGAATCTTCTTTAACTGAATCACAATTAGTTGCTCTTGAGAAGCAACTAGCCATCTCTTCTTCCGTCTCAAAAAGCTAGAGCAACGGCCATTCAAATTACCTATAAAGGACAGATACACCCCAGGTGAAGGGGGCATTGCTTCCTTTTTGTACTTTTATGAAACTGCAATGGATGGCACCACTGATAAACAAAAAGTTCAGTACATTCTTCCCTGTTTAAGCTGAAAAGCCCAAGAGTTGATCGTTCCTCACCTGGATCCTCAGCACACCTGGCCAGATGTTAAGAAGGCTCTCTTGGGTGAATTCGGATCCAAGCAGAGCTTATACAGTAGAAACAGGCTTTCATGCGCCTTACCATGTATGAGGGTGAAACCCTCGTTAGTTTTGCTGAGCGTTTCTATCTCACTGCTCAAAGGCTGGCTACATCTAACCTGATTACCCTGGATGATGCTATCGCCGCCATATTAACAGGGTTAGCTTCACAACCTTCTCTTGCCAGGCATATCATATCAGTGGAACTCCATTTTACAACCTTCCGTGATATAAAAAAAGCTTTGTTAGACGTCGCCCATATTCCTTTAGGTGAGCTGCGGCCTATTGAATTGTTGGAAGTGAGGCCACCTGTGCCTATTCTCCCTGCAAAACCTGATGCTTCGGTCTGACTAAAATGGACATCCATCATTCATGCAAAGCGGAGATCCCTACTATGGTTTCTCTTTCAGCTCAGCTAATAGGCGCGCACCCTAAGGGTATATCCTCCAGAACTACTGGGGCTGTGAAAATGCAGGTTAAAATGAAGCTAATTACCTCACCTCTTGTGGCTGTCTCCCCCACTTCAATTGCAACCTTGCCCATGGTTGAGAATACCCCTGAGGCCAACTCTGAGGGGGGTTACGATGATGTTGGGTACTACTTATTGGGAGCTCCCGCAGAAGTGGAGGTCCCTGATCACCTAAATGCCGAAGGGGTAGATGAAACCACCATACCTGAGGATACTTACCTCCGCCAAGTTATAGGTTGTATGGAAACTATTGACACAGCCAGTGACGCTGATCAGCTCTTATAGAGCTTAATTCGCACTTTACAGTGAGGGCATACCATGCAGTCTATTCTGGAGACTCACCCTGAGACTGCACGTAAATTAACCTCCAATTTTCATCTCAAGGAGGTCTTAGCGCTGTCAGCCAACTTTGGAAGCACACTTACCAAGGTTGAAGTAGTTGTTCACAAAGTCTGGGTGATGGCTATCCTGAATACAGGTTCCCCAGTGAATGTAATCTCATCTTGGCTGATGAAAAAAATTAAACTGATGCCTGACCTGGATTATGCCAAGGAGTTTGGAACTGCGGGCCCAAACAATACCCGCGCCCTAGGCGCTTCTCCTCTCTTCCCATTCGCATTGGGAAGCTTATCCTATCAGCCCCCGCTGTGGCCTTAGATAATAACTCCTATGATATGCTCATAGGAACTCAGTTTATGATTGAGTATGAAGGCATCATCAACATCAAGCAAGGGTTCCTATCTTTAATGAACTACGAAGTTCCGTTAGTCTTATCTAACAAAGAACTCATCAAGAATGACTACACCTGCCTGGTTGAATACCCCTTTTCCGCTTTGCCTTTACATTATGTCACCTCTGGGCGCAACACTAAGAATTTGCTCGATTCAGTGGAGGCTAGCAATGGTATTCCATTTTATGCGGCAGATGAGGTGGTGATTAAGCTGGGTGAACAACGAGTGGTTAATATGAAAATCATGCTCCAAATCCCATGCCACTGTTTGTTGCACCTCATAAGTGTTGAGGGCCTTAGTCCTTTGGAGCCTCGTGTATTACCTGGGCTATTAGACCCCGCCTATCAGCAACATATTACTCTACTGTTGAGAAACCTCACCGCAAAGGGCATGATCATATGGAAACACCAAGAGGTTGGCTGAGGATTTTTAATCCCTGTGGAGGATGTTGAACAGATCCACTCCATAGGCTCAATGGCAGATTTGGGCCTGCCAACGGACAACCTGGTGTGTACCTTACCAAACGTCCATATCTCGAATGAGTTAACCCCAACTGATCCAGAGAAAGTTCATAATCTCCTTGATGACTATAGCGACATATTCTCCAAGTCAGCTCACGACTATGGCCATATGAAGGGCTGGTGCCACTCCACTGATGTGGGTGATGCCCATCCCATTCAGTCAAAACCATATTGCAAGTCAAAGGTTGAGGAGCAGCATATGAGGACGGAACTCACACAGTTACTGGATGCGGGGTTACAAGTTCCCTCTCAAAGCCCTTAATCTTCCCCACTGTTGTTAATTAAGAAGAAAGATGGAGGTCACCGGATAGTCATGGATTATTGCAAGCTAAATAACCTCACGAATAAGGATAGCTATCCTATCCCTCGCATTGATGATGCCTTGGCCCAACTATCCAGCTCAAACTTCTTCTCAGCCATGGACTTGGCCAGAGGCTATTGGCAAATGGACCTTTCTCCACAGGACCAGGAGAAATGCGCTCTCATTTGCAGTGAAGGACTTTACCAACCCACTCGATTACCTCAAGGGTTGTGCAATGCACCTGCATCTTTTCAGCTTACGATGGATCACATTTTGCAAGAATTAAAGCTAACCTGCGTTATCATTTATCTTGACGATATTACTGTGTTCTCAAAAACCTTCAACGACCACCTGAATCACTTGAAGGAGGTGTTTGGAAGGCTACATAAGTCAAATATCAAGTTGAAACCATTAAAGTGCACTTTCTTTCAGCGAAAATTGGATTTCCTTAGCCACATCATTTCACAAAAAGGAATCCAACCACTACAGAACAAGGTCGAAGCCATTGCAAATATGCCTCCCCCTAAGAATTTGCAGGATATACAGGTATTTCTAGGGATGATGGGGTATTACCATCAGTTCATCCCTAAGTTCTCGCAACTCAGTGAGCCCCTTGTTTGCTTACTGAAGAAGAATATCCCCTTCCAATGGGGCGCTAAACAAAAATCCGCTTTTGAAACCCTGAAGCAGCTACTACAATGACGCCCTATCCTACGGCACCCAGATTACAAAAAACCCTTTATCTTGTTTATGGACGCCTTGGACTACGCCGTTGGGGCCATCTTAGGCCAACTAGATGAAAATGGTATTGATCATCTGGTATTTTTCTTCAGTAAGATGCTTTCAAAGCCTGAATGCAACTACAGTGTAACAGAAAAGGAGTGCCTGGCTGTTTTGTTGGCTGTAAAGCAATATCGCCCTTTCCTCTATGGGACCACCTTTACTATAGTTACTAACCACGCTTCATTGAAGTGGTTACAAAATATGAAGGACCCTACTGGGCGGTTAGCTCGCTGGGCTCTAAAGCTCCAGCCTTATGATATGAAAATCAAATGTCGGGCCAGAAATTGTCATATGAATGTGGATGGGTTGTCTCGTCTGCCAGTCCTTCACTTGTATAATAGCGAGGCAGAAAGGTTGCATGATCTATTAATGACTCCCAATGAATGGGAGGATAAAGATGATCTGGTTCAGAAGATGTTAGCCTGCCACTTGCGCAACACCAAAGCGGAAAATGAGAATTTGTATAAGCAGGTGGGGAGAAGTGGCTGCCTTACCTCTGGCCCTCAGAACGCATACCTGCCATCCTTGAAGCTCACTCCATTTTAGGCCATGGAGGGGCAAAGAAAACTTATGAGTGGCTTAAGGATCGATACTTTGGGATGGAATGATGGAAGCTATAATTGATGTCTTGGAAGCCTGCCTTATGTGCAAGAAACAATCCGGTTTCAAGACTAGATACCAGTATCAACCAACTACCTCGCAACAACCTTTTCACACTATTAGTTTGGATGTCGTAGGTCCCCTTACACAGTCTACCAGTGGCAACCGTTTTATCTTAGTAGCCATCGACCACTTCACTAAGTGGGTTGAAGCTGTGGCGCTTCCTGCCCAAACTGCCAAGGCAACTGCCACTTTTATACATCAACACATTTTCACTCAGCATGGCTACCCCCAAGTACTACTCTGTGATAATGGCAAGAATTTTACCTCCATAGTAGTCAAACTCCTGGCTACCTCTATGGGAGCCCAACAACTTTTTTTCAGCTCCGTACAATCCATCTACCAATGGGGCAGTGGAAAGAGCCAATGGAACCTTAGTTTTTATCCTCCGCAAAATGCCCTCTTCCAATCCACTTCACTGGGATCAATCCTTACCCAGTGCCCTTATGGTCTACCGGATTAGTTATCACCAGATTTTGAAAATGTCCCCTTTTCAAGTTTTGTATGGCAGGGAACCAGGCATACCCACTATTCTGGCTAAGGAGGTCTTCTCTAAAGGAAAGAAGCCTGAGAAAGCCATGCGAAGGTTGGCTAACCAAATTATTCAACTCCAAGCTGAAGCTATGACCAACTTAACAAAAACATTGACTAAAGAAGGGCAGGCTGCCAATGAGCTCCACAACCCCTTCCTACATTTCAAGTGGCTGATAAGGTGTTATGCTACCATAACTGCATCACCCCAAGAAGCAGTAAGCTTGGTTTGATTTGGGAGGGACCTTTCTCCATCAGCTACAAAAGAGGCAATGAATACTCCATCAAATCAATAGCCACGGGAGTTACCATAAACCAGGTACATGGCCGTTTCCTATGATCCTATACTCCTCCCAACATTCTTGAGGGGGCAATGTCGGACATTCTCCTTCTCAACTTTTGAAAAAGAATGTTGGAGTCCAATCTGTGAATAATATTGTGGCTATCAATGATATGAATACCAATGGCGAAAAGACCTTGGCAGATTCTCGGTGGAACCCTATCTATCAGGAAATTATGATTTATACCCAAAATTGGCATAATAAGGTAAGAACTGAAAATAGGATTGCTCCAACTTTTCAGCCAAATTTGAGGTGTTCAATATTGCACGGGTCTGTTCTTCCCCAAGGTGAGAAGATTTTACCCATTGATGATTGGGTGCGAATTAACAAATCAATACCACTTGTATCTGAACCCTCCCAAGGTGAGAAGATTTTACCCACTGGTGATTGGATGCAATTTATCAAATCCTTACCACACAGATCAGTTTTGCCACAAAATATTTATCCTCAATCTGATAGGCCAAAATCCTGTATTTCCTAATTTAGATGCCTCAGCTTTATAATACTTTAGCCCCAAATTCCCATGGCCCCAAGGATTGGAACTAGTTTAAATATGAAATACTAGTATTGAAAGAAGGGCCTTTTCCTGGTTTACCGCGCATAAACAATAAAAAACATAAAAAACTTTAACAAAAAGTAAAAACATAGTTTTCTTAAGAGTTTATTATTTATTTTAAAATAATCTATTGTGGGATCCAGCGGCACAGAGTACCAGCAAGAATAACTTTTTCTGGATTCTGACAATATATTTTATTAATATAAATAAATGTCATATTTGGATTTGACCTTCAAGTTGATAATAATGCACTGGAAACAGCTTTGGTCACTTGGATTTGAATTTGATTATCCTGGCATCTCGCTGACATCTCATCTCAACTCATCTCAGTCAAATGACTTAGAGTTCACCTTATTTAGGTAATAATTGATTATAATAAATGAGGCGCCAGAAACAATCTTAACTCAAACTCATAATTGTTAGATACACCAAGATCAAATAATCAATCTAAGTGGATCATCTTCAGCTATTAATTGCTGGTGATCCTTATACCAATTCAGGCCAGCAATTGGCTCCACTTGATCCTATCTTCTAAACTCAAAGGAATACTTTTATTTGGCTCAACCCAATTTGGGGAGCAACAACCTAGCAATCACATCAAATTATACAAATTAGTCAATAACCATTATTCCAGGATTTGCCATATCATTCCAAATTACAATTAATTATTGGAGGATTCCATCTGGTTAAAATTCCGATATTACCCCCCACTTAACCAAATGGCAATCCTCCTACATCCTGCCTTGGCGTGTGGGGCAGGCGCTCAGTGATTGCCCCTCCCTGATACCAACAACTTCCAGAACTGAACCACAGCGGTACATCCCTTACTGCCTCCTCACCAACACCATCAGCTATTCCAGCACCAACCATCAGAGTCTCCTGTAGTGAGCACCACTGTCAGGAAATTGACCGTGGGCTCTGCTAGTGTGCCAGGCAACCAGTATGAAGACTGGTTGGCCCTTTGTCATTTTGCCTTCATTGGTGTACCAACCCCTACAAGTCAGCGTCCAACCCACCATTAACCACCAACAACTTCGCCTTAGCCCCAGGTGTCCTTGGCATGTGCCCCAGCAAGTCCTGGCCCCATCCTGGGTGGCTCAGGCACTCTTACGCTGCCCCACCCTTGCAACCCTTCACCAACCCATCTGGGCATGACCCATCGAGTCCATCCCCCATCTTGGGCAGCTACGGCACTCATGCGCTGCACCCTGCAAGGTTGGTGGCCAGTCAGTGATCCGCTGGTAGCCAGCTGGCCAGGTTTCTTGGAGTTCCTCATAGGGATGAGGCATGGGAGCTGGAAGTGCCAGCCATTCCAGGCGTGATCTTCCGTGCCTCTTGGGGATCTCCTGTCCCATCTTCCCTACTCTAGTGACTCTTGCTACTTCAAACAAATAGGAAAAGATGGGAGAAAGAGAGATGTTTATTTAGAGGAAATGAACGACTATCTATACTACTTCTGGGCTACTGCGCCCAAGCACTCAGTGGCCAATCAATACTAAAAAACCCATTAGCCACTTGATGTCATAACTCTATCAGATTGTCACTTCATTCATCATAGCGATTCCCTCTTAATATGCTCATCTGATCACCAAATATTAAATTAGGTCAAATCAATTCTCAGCATAAGTCGCCGGTCAATTGTATATAAATTCATATAAATAGATTTCAAGCATCCTTGGCATGAGTTGCCAATGCTTTGAATTAGTCAGCAGAACCATTTTCGGACAATTCATAACAGATTCTTTGGCTTTCCACCAGAAACTCCAACAAAGATCTTCAAATTGGCATTTCAGCAGTGATTGCAGCTTCCGCTGAACCTAAACTTAATTAAAAATTATAACTTTAAATAGTATTGAACTAGCCAATTAGCTGGCACTCACGCCCAAATAACTGACACCCCTAATTCTGATACTATTGGAAGGATCCATCTGGTTAAAATCCTGACACCCCCTATGGGCTCCCTAACATTCTTTGATAACCCACTATGATAATCTGAAGGGGTGGTGAAGATGTCGATCATTATGTTTTAGAAGCCCCAAGTAAAGTGGATGTACCTGACCAATTTAATTTGGAGATAGTGGATTGGGCTAGGATACCTCGCCAAACATATCTTTATCAGGTGTTGAGAGGCATGGAAGTTAGTTATACCACCAGTGACGCTGACCAGCTCATTTCCACAATGATCAGGTCAACTCAGAGTGTATACGCTGCAATCTATCTGGGACAAATTCCCTGAAACTGACAAACGCCTTGCTTCTATTCTCCGGCTGAAGGAGGTCCTCGCTCTTCCCCCCAACTTGGGTGGAACTTTAACTAAAGTGGAGCTCATTGTTAATGGAGTGCAGTTTAAAGCTATTATTGACATTGGGTCCCTGTGAACGTTGTGTCTTCCAAACTTATATGAAAAATTAAGTTGGCCCCTGACCTAAACTATACACAAGGATTTGGAACTGCGGGGCCAAGCAACACTCGCGCTAATGGGGCCTACTCATCTTTACCCATCCGATTTGGGAAACTTCTCCTCTCAGCCCCTGCAGTGGCCTTGGCCAATATTAACTATGATCATTCATTGGTACCCAGTTCATGCTCAAATATGAAGGGGTTATTAACTTGAAGCAGGGCTATCTCTCCTTGCTTAATTATGAGGCTACTCTAATTTTTCAATTGATGATCTTAACAAAAAGGATTATGCTTGCACCGTTGAGCTTTCCTCTTCTTCCAAAAATTACATTACACCACGGCAGGATGGCATATGAAAATGTTGCCTCAATCAGTGCGATGCCCTTAAGGGTATCCCTTTCTATGCTTTGGAAGAGTTAGTAATTAAAGAGGGTAAAAAAGGGTAGTTGACACAAAGATTACCCTACAAATCCCCCACAACTTCTTATTGCACCTAACTAGCATTGATGGAGTTAGTCCTTTGGAGCCCAAAGCTTTGCCAGGCGTGCTAGACCCTGCCTATCAACGACCTATCAAACTTCTGCTAGGAAATCTCACCAAGAAGGATATGATTGTAAAAAAAGCATCAGGAGATTGGAAGGGGTATGCTGATTCCCCTTGAGAAAATAAAGCAAGTTACTGCATTGGATCTATGGAAGATTTGAGGTTTTTCCACTGACCAACCTTTATGCACCCTAACTTACATTCATATCTTCAATGAACTAACCCCAGATGAGCTGGATAAATTCCACACACTGCTTGAGGCCTACAGCGACATCTTCTCTACCTCTGAAACCAACTATGAGCACTTGAAGGGTTACTAATACCATTGACGTTGGTGATGCTCAACCTATCTTCTCCAAACACTACTGCAGATCTAAAGTTGAGGAGCTACAGATGCAGATGGAGCTCAAAAAGCTGCTGGACGCTGAGTTGTTGGTGCCTTCTCAAAGCCCTTGGTCATCCCCGCTCCAATTAATAAAGAAGAAAAGGGAGGTCATCAGGTAGTGATGGACTATCTCAAGATGAACAACCTCATCAAGAAGAACATCTACCTTACCCCCATCAATGATACTCTGGTCCAATTCTCTGGGTCTAGATTCTTCTCCGCCATGGACATGGCTAGCGGTATTGGCAGATGAATTTTTCTCCACAGGATCAAGAGAAGTGCGTCATTATCTGCAGGGAGGGTTTGTTACAACCCACTTGGCTACCACAGGGGTTATGTAATGTGAAAGCCACTTTTCAGCAGGCGATGGATCATATTCTTCAGGATATCAAACTGAGCTGTGTGATTTTCTATCTTGATGACATCGCAGTATTTTCCATGACCTTCAATGAGTACCTTACACATCTAAAGGAAGTGTTTCACGGCTTGTGGGCATCTAACATCAATCTGAAGCCCTCAAAAATCACTTTCTTCCAAAAGAGATAGGATTTCCTTGAGCACGCTATCTCTCAAGATGGGATTCAGCCCCTTCAAGACAAGGTGGAAGCGATATCTAAAATGCCTGCGCCCAAAACTCTTTACAACATACAGGTATTTTTGGGAATGATGGGGTATTACCATCAATTTATCCCAAAATTCGCCCATCTTAGTGGACCCCTTGTACATCTCTTAGAGAAAATCACCCCTTTCCATTAGAATGCTGAACAAAAGGCCGCTTTGAGACTCTAAAGGAGTTGCTGCAACAAAGGCTCGTCCTCCATCACCCTGACTATGGCAAGCCTTTTATGTTGTTCATGGATGCCTCCGATTATGCTGTTAAAGCTACCTTGGCTCAGCTGGATGAAAATGGAGTCGATCATCACATAACTTAATTCAGCAAGATGCTCTCAAAAGCTGAGCTCAACTACACCTTCACTGAAAAGGAGTGCCTTGTTGTCTTACTTGCGGTCAAATACTATCACTCTTCTCTTTATGGGACATTATTTAAAGTAATTACTGACCATGCATCTTTGAAGTGGTTGAAGAATATGAAAGATCCTACTGGGCGGTTGGCTTGCTGAGCTTTAAAGCTCCATCATTATGATATGACCATTGAGCACCGAGCTGAGACATGCCATATGAATGTTGATGGGCTGACGCGGCTGCCTGTCCTTCACCTTGACAATAGCAAAGCTGAGAGGTTTCATGGCCTCCTAATGACTCCTGACGCGTGGGCTGATGAAGATGGACCAGTAAAGAAGATGCTAGCTTGACACTCCCACAACATGAAGGTAGAGAACAGGAAATTATATAATTAAGTAAGAGTAAATTGGTTGCCCTATCTCTGGCCATCTGAGCGAGTACCTGTTATCTTAGAGTCTCACACTATCATGGGGCATGGTGGAGTACACAAAACTTTCAAGTGGGTAAAAGAGCGGTACTACTGGGAGGGCATCATAGAAAACATAACAGAAGACTTTGGTGCCTGCCTGCCCTGTAAAAAACAATCCATCTTCAAGACCTGATATAAGTATCAACCTACGATGCCCCAACAACCCTTCCACACCATAAATTTGGACGTGGTAGGTCCTCTCTCTCAGACTACAGGTGGAAATCGCTATAATTTGGTCGGTATTGATCATTTCACACAATGGATTGAAGCTTCTACTCTCCCCACTCAGACTGCTAAAGCCACAGCCACCTTCTTACAACAGTACATCTTCACCCATCATGGTTTCCCCAGGTCCTCCTATGTGACAATGGGAAAAGTTTCTCACCACAAGCGGTAAAGCTCCTCGTCACTTCCATGGTGTCATAAACAGAAAAACCCAGTTCTGACTGCTGTATATTAAAATGATTCTTTGATGCACCGACAAGCAACCAAAGCAGCCTAACCTAGTAGGGAGAGGTTCTCACAGCACCAACAAGTCAAAAATTGCCTGCTACTGGTTGGTTATGCAAAGTCCTCTGGGGGTTGGTCCAACCCAACCACTCAAAAAGCTCCTCAACTGGATACCCAAAAAAGACCGTCAGGTAAGCGAGGTATGCTAAACCTGAAACAATCTTTATTTTTATTCAAGCTATAAAAAGGGCCCGTTGACAATAGCTCATCTGTGGAGAAACCAACAATGCCCCCTAGTAATGGGATGCTAGTGGTAACTATTTCAAAGTGAACTTCAGAATAGGCAGGCGCATCTTATAAAGGCCGCCCATTGGGGGCCTCACCCAAGTCATTGATTAGGCTCAAACAAGCCTAATCTACAACTTGGGTAAGGCACAACCTAGTGCTTAAAACAACCAAGACAAAAATATTTTTAAAGTGATTTGACTCAGATTTGGAAAATCTGAACCTGAGTCAAAATGTAACAAGCGAGACAAACTCAATTGTTACACATGGGAGCTCACAACTCTTCTCACCCTTATAACCCATCCAAAAATGGTGTGATAGAAAGCTAACGGAACTCTAGTCTTGATATTACACAAAATGGCCACTTCAGACCTTCTCCACTGGTATATTTACTTTCCCAGTGCCCTCATGGTCTACCATATTAGCTACCATCACGTCCTCAAGATGTCCCCTTTCTGTGTGTTATACAGGCGAGAGCCTGAGGTGTCAGCATTATTAACCAAGGATATTTTTTCTGACAGGACTGATCCGGAACAAGTCATGAAAGAGTTGGCCCAACACATCATCCAACTACAATCAGAGTGCATGATTAATTTAGCAAAGACAGTTACAAAAGAAGGCTAAGCCACGAATGCGCTCAGGACCCAACTTCCTTCATTACAAGTATCTGACTTGGTACTGTATTAATACAACCAAATCACTCCAAGAATTGAAAAGCTCAGTTCTATTTGGGAAATCATGTTTGTAATCAATTATAAGCGAGGGGATGAGTACTCTATCAAATCCCTGGCTACTGGAGTTACTGTGAACCATGTCCATGGCTGATTTTATGTCCTTACTCTTCCACCTAACACTTTTGAAGGGGTAATGTCGGAAAATTACAAGTCCAATTGTGTAATAAGGGTGTATTGGATAACAATACGGATGAAAATAAGGGTAAAATCACCCAAAAGGCATTGGTCAATTCTTAATGAAACCCATTAAATTGGGGCATTATATTTAATTATAATACTCAGCAAAACACTACAAGTTTGGGCGGTCAGATTTCCCCAAATCATCGGCTGAACCTGGGAAAACCATTGGATGCTCCTCTCCAGGCCACAGCTAACTTGGTACAGCCTAAACCGCGAAGACTGGCCCCTTTTATAGGGTCAGAGGGGGTCCAAACAAGTGCAGAAATTTTCCATTAAATGATTGGGTAAAATTTATTAATATCTAACTCACAGATCTAAACTGCCTATCATCTCCCTCCATTGGTCATTTCCTGAGGTAAGGCGAGTTCCAAACAATCCAATAGGTCCTCCGCCCATATTGTCTAATTTGGAATTTACCAAGCAATCTGAACTTTGAGCCTTGGCACTTTAAATACTAAGTACTGACTTATGAAGAGGGTTTGCTTCTTTACCCCGCTGATTTCACTAATAAAAAAATAAAACCTAAACGTTTTAGTAATTAATTTTTTAATTTTTTTAAATTTTTATTTGGGAGTACGTGACTGGAGATGATGCACTTGTAAATGAGATAGGCGTGTAAATGGGAATAAATTTAAAGTGGGTGATAAATGGAGTGGTTTGATGCTATTCACACAACCATGGCATCACGCCTTGCTGTGGGTTGCTGTTGGGGGAGACCTCAGTTGCCTTGGGTAAATGGGATTTCCATAAACATGTTCATTACACCATGGATAATTTGAACATGTGTGAGATGGCCCAAGATGCTACTTGCACACGCTGTTTTGGTGGAAAGGCATCCTCACACAGACAGTAGCCAAAGAAATTGTTTAGACTAAAGTGGAAGTTATTGATGGCACTAGCTGGGTCAGACCCTTGTGGTCTTGCAGTGGTGGCAACCCAGTTACTATGGATCGCCCATACTGCTCAAATAAAAATTGTCTTGTTGCAATCAAGGTCTCAATGCCTTAACCCAGCCTGAAAGAGCCAGTCCTTGGCTATGTGGTTGGGATTTGTGGATCATAGCTGTGCTAAGCACACCGCTTCTTCCCAGACTCTTACCACTGTTTTACATGAAACATACCTGTGAAGCAGCAAATCTTCTTTGCTTCACACTGTGAACTGCCAGTGCATGACTTTTGTGCGCTCCCCTGTCCAAAAAAGTCGTTTAGCAACTCTCCAATGCAAAGTTGTACTTTTAAAGTGGAGTAGAGGCTCACTCAATATTCTCCAAGTAGTATTACTGAGTTTGAGAGAGTGACTTATTCCTCAGAAATCCAACGCTGGGATTGGCTGGATGCTTAGGCCCTCAGAATTTTCATTGGCTGGTGGTGCTGGATGGCAAAAAAGCTTTAGAATTTTCCATTTTTGCCCACGGTGTGTTTTAGGAGGTTTGTGTTCAATTTTTGGTTCTATTTTTAGTATTTTAAAATATTTGAGCATCGCCTTGGCCTCAGGTGTCGCATCCCATGGTGTAAAAACCATGAGGTTTTCACTGGTGCACAGGTTCGCTTAACTGCTGATTCTGGAAATAAACATGAATTTGCTAATTGTATGAAGACAATTAGCCTAATTGAGTTCAGATAATTGGGTAGCTTTGGCCCTACTCTGGCAATATAAAGGTTCAAGTGACCTTGGCCTCACTCTGGCGTTGACACTTAGACAGGAAGTACTTCTTCACAACTTCACTTTGAAGTAAACAATCAACAATTGAAAACAATAAAGTATTCACAGTACTAAAGTGTTTATTAATATTAAAATAAGGGAATATTTATAGGGTAAAATGGTGAAGGACATGTGTTAGGGGTATTCATGGTAACCACAATATTCTTGGTATGCCTAGCTGACAAAAAGAGATATCTATAATGGTCTCAGCATGCCTAGCCAACAGAAAAGAGATATTGGTTCAATTTTGGGAAATATTTCAACTGATATTCATGAGGAATAGCGTATTTAAATTGCCATTTATATCAGCCCACATGCCAGCTACTGAACCTGACTATTTCCCATGAGTAATTGCTCATTTTGAGCTAATTTACTCATATTCACGTTGTCAGTAATAATCCCCAATGAAATAGGAATTATAATTCTCATCATATTTGATCCTCTGTGAATTAGTATTAAATATTTTATCAATTATTATTGCCAAAGAGATGTCATAATCAATCAACATCTCAAAGCTTAATAAATAAGCTAAATTAAATAAATGAACCAATTAATTAAAATAAATCAAAGCTTAATTAATCCCAAGCTGGA
This sequence comes from Massospora cicadina, assembly GCA_022478985.1. Taxonomy (NCBI): domain Eukaryota; kingdom Fungi; phylum Entomophthoromycota; class Entomophthoromycetes; order Entomophthorales; family Entomophthoraceae; genus Massospora; species Massospora cicadina. The sequence continues at coordinate 68,017 of JAKSZP010008084.1, read as the reverse complement.
TAATGTGGTCATATGAAAATTCCCACACATGGCCCTATTAACCATGGGTGTGAACCTTTGGTAATTGAATAGGGTGGTTGGGGATCCTGGGTTCCTGAAAGCTAGGTTTCTGGCTATTTGGGTCCTTGCTTCCAATGCCCATGGAGGCGGATTCCCTTCTTGTGAGGTCACAGCACTGATCTATTCATAAATATGTTTGCAACATTGCGTTCAGGGTCTATTAGCCCCATCCCACCATCAGAAGTTGGCCTCTTAGTGTGGTGATCCTGTCTGGGGGAGCATGAGCCCCAGAACCAAGGTTGTAGAATTGATGTGAGTTTTTTTTTAAAAAAATTGCTAAAGGCGATAGCATGTGGAGATACCAAATTTTTGAGAAGAGCGTAGTATTGGCAAGGCGACATTTTCCAGCCATAGACGTCTTCATGAACTTCCACCTTGCCACTGTCCTTTGGATATCCTGAAATAGCTTCTCTTCCACCTCTTGAGTATCTATACCTGCACTTGTGATGGGGATCCCTAGGTGTTTTATAGTTCCTTTGGGCAAGGCATCTGATAGGGTTGTTGGATAAAGCTGTATTTTTTACACTTCTTCAATTTGCTTGTGTTTGTGACTTCTTTTTGTCCTGTTGTTTTTAGGGCCTAGGCGCTTAGCATCTGATAGCATCAAGGCTTGGGATTTAGTTTTGTTGAGTTTGGCTTGGGAGGCTTTTTCATATAAGCTGATTTTCTCCTCTACCTTTTTTAAATCCGCCTTGGAGGAGACCCCTACCACACAGTCATCTGCAAAGGCCAAAACCTTAAGTGGTTTTTGCCCCTTACACTCAAATCCAGCTAACTGTTTCTCCATCACCCCTAGGAAGGGGTCAATTGTGAGGTTGTAAAAGATAGGGCTAAGTGGGTCCCCTTGACGGAGGCCTCTTTCTGGTGTGACAGGAGGTGAAATAAATGCAGACCCTATAACTGAGAAGGTGGATGACAGCTGAGGTTTCGCCATCCATGAGATAAATGGTTTGGGGAAGCCCTGTTTGTGAAGTATTGCCGCCAAGTATTCCCAGTCAACTCTGTCATGTGCCTTAGCTTGGTCTAGAAAGCAGAGTGTTCCCTTAGATGCTTCTCCCAATGTGTTTGTTACTTAATGGATGCTGTCTTAAATGCTCTTCCCTGGGGTGAAACCATACTGTTGTGGGGCAATTCACTCCTTGGCTTTTTCTGAGAAACGCTTAGCCATTATCTTTCCCATTATCTTCATATCCGCATTAATTAAAGATATTAGGCCTAATGTTCAGGTCAGTACGGTCCCCTTTTTGTGGAGAACTATGGTATAGGCTTCTGCGCCTCCTGGGATCACCCTCCCCTCTTGCAGATTTGAGTTAAAGAGAGATATCACGGTCTTCTTTATTACTTCATAGTGTGCTTTATAGTATTCATAGGGGATGCCGTCTAGTCATGGCGACTTGTTGGTAGGGACCTCCATAGAACCTGTACTAGCTCATCCTCCGTTATGGGGTCAACAAGGTTGCCCAAATGCCAGCGTGGTTGGGGACATCATTGATGAAGTAGTACTTAGCGGCTTCCTCTGTTGGGGCTGCCTTATACAGTTCTGAGTAGTAGGAGTGGGTGATGGTTGCTACCCCTTCTGGATTTCTAGTGGTTTGGCCATTACATGATTGGAGTTCAGTGAGACTGGCATTTTTGACCTCATTTTGTAAGTTTGTTAGAAAAACTTGGATGGTCAGTCCCACTGAACAGCCCGTCTGGCACCTGCTTGGAAGGCCTCCATGTGCATTTGGAGTTGATTGTGTTTCTTGACAATTAGTGTCTGTTTCACCCAATCTCTAGCCCACTGTGGTGAGTAGCCGCTATGGGGTGGGCATCTTTCCAGATTTTTTAATGTTCTCTGAGCTTTGGAAAAGTCTACTATTTCCTTCCTTGTGCGACGGGATGCTGTATGTCTGGGGCGGATCGAATTTCCTTTTTTTAACCTTTGCCACTGCTTCCATAAGGTATCAGAATCAAAGCATTTGGCTAGTTCATCTACATGTCTTTTTGTCTGATCTTCTACTTAGATCAGATTCACGTTCTCTGGCAGCATCCTTTTCCAACGTTGGGTTTTGAGTGGTTCTTCCTTTGATTGGATACTAATATTCACCATTCTGTGGTCTGATAACTGTAGGTCGATTGTTGCAAAATCTTCAACTTGTGATTCCAACAACACGAGCATGAGTAACCAATCCAGTCTAGAGACGCTGATTAGTTGATTACCTACTTATTGGCCACGTCAGATTTGAAAAGTATGATTCCGAGATTGGTTTGGCGTCTAGAAGAACTTTTAATGTCATTAATTTCTGTATTTGGTTTGATCCTATTGGTGGATTTGTGAAATTTGGAAATCTGTCACTAGTTTCGTCCATCCAGAAATTGAAGCCCCTTAGGTAAATCGTTCTTCTGGAAGGTTCAAGTCAATTAGGTTGCTCAAAAACTCTTCCCTTTTGTCCGCCTCAACAGGGGCATATACTTAAGCAGATTGATATGATTGGTCCCCATTTGAAGGCCAGAACTAGAACCCTTCCTTTCAAATGATAGTGGTAGTTGGTTATTGTGATGGCAGCTGTTGCTTTGTCTACAAACCCACAAAAGCTGTTCCAGAATGTTCACAAAAGGAGAAAGAGCCTCGGTCCACTCTTCCTCCTTTCCAGTGGTTCACTTGCTCTCCTGCAAGGCAAGCACGTCCACCGGTGGGTTTATAAGGAGCCCATCGTTTTTTATCCAGGGGCTTTTATTGGATGAGAGTCCTGCTATGTTAAGAGTCCCAATCATTAGCGAGCCCAGCACGCCTGCTATGACTGCATAGGGCCAGGTTGACCCTGTGCAGCTGCGGTATCTTGCTTGTGTCTGGACCTAGATATAGGATCCTCATAAATGGTTTGGGCTGGTGGTGCACTTAATTCTCATTCTGGTGGCCCAGAGTTTCGAGTTGGGCTCTCCATGCAGTGAGCACTGTTGTCCTCCATCCCGTTGAGGGTTGAGAAACTTTTGGCTTGTGAAATGGGTTTGTTAACTGGTACTTGAATGGGTGGGCTCCATTGTGTACAGGTGAGAAGTGTGCGTCATCCATTTCTGATTAGAATGCCCATTGCGCATAATCCTGCGGCTGCTGGGCTGTTTTAGGGGCGGTCATACTAGGGAGGTGCTCTTATTGTTGTTCAATGTTGCACTTGGCTGCTTCCTCCAAAGCTTCTACCTCAATCTCAACTTCTTCTTCTGCTTGGCCTTCTCCGCTGCCTTTCTGGCCTTCTTCGCTTCTTTACGTTGCTCTGGTGAGACTGGTTGGACCACCTTGTAGTTAGCCTGTGATCCCCAGAGGTGGGCTGTTAATGCGTCCCCCTTATCTATATCCTTCAGATTTTCTTCACACTCAATAAACTTTCTTCCCTTCCATGTAGCCGGACAGGCATTGTTTTTATGCCCTACTTTGTTGCAGCTTGTCATATGGGCGGGCTCTTTTCTGGGCGGACTGAAAAAAGGCGATACTGATTCCCCTTTGGGTCCAAGATGTACACTTTGTGTGGTACTTTATTAATGTCACCATAAGCATCCATGCTTGGACGTATCATTGCTACAGCCTTGTATGTAGCCAGGTGGGGCAGGAGGCGGTCTTTCTCCATTTCAAAATAGACTAGTTCTCCATATGCGCTCAGGCCGCTTATTAGCGCTGCCTCCAGGTAGTCCCTCTTTTCAGTGGTTGAGAGTCCTTCTAGTACTACAAACATGTTTTCATCATCCCAAAAACGGGCGCGTGTAATTGGGATATTGGCTGTAATTTGTTCGGGCTACTCGCTTACTCTCAGATTAGTGTAGGTGACTACAAATGGGGCATCTATGGCTGCATCTGCGGCCTCAGCAGTAGCGAAGCCAAGATTTAGGTTCCCATTGTGAGTTTTCAGTCAAGCTTACAGCTTCTGTGAAGCGTTCTAGGATAGCCTGACATACTGCTTAATATCATAGAGGTTCCTCAACGCCAAAGTTAATGCGCACACCAAATAACGAGAGGACTTGGGAAATGCGTGAATGATGTTGCCAGTTCTGTGAAAATCTTGGACCATCTTGATATAGTCACTGTTTTGAACATATGGTCCCTTTTTTGCACTTCAGTTAAAGAGAAGCTGGCCTTCTGGCCCATGCTGTTCCCCTTCATCGCTGATGCATAAGTGTGTGAGTTCAGTGGATTCAGTCGCTTTGTCATCCCCTGATTGGACGGCACAATTAGGAAAAGTTGTAGCTGGTTTAATCAATATTTACTTGTAAACAAAAGTGATGCTTACGGGAAAGAAAAGCTCCGTTTTATTATTTATTAGTTTTTGTTATTTTATTACAAGTGATGTAAAAAAACCACACTTCTTTTTATTGTTGGATTTTAAGGTCACAAAGCACCAGTGAGCCTTTCCATCACCAAAAATCCAACATTATCATCATTCTTTTATTTAAACTGCTGCATCTATGATGAAACTCTTATTAACACCATCTGACATGTTCACTTTATGTTAGTCCTCAGGACACAGTGGAATCCTATGTAACCTCTACCCTGGCAGCTTGGCTCCAAGGTTTCTGTGCAAATGAGTGTCTTGTTCAAACAGAGCAGATCTCAACTAGTTACTATATTCTGCTCATATGCAATCCTAGACTGGTTACTGGCAGTTATATCAGCTAAACTGATTTAATTGAAACAAAAAAAAACTGAAATTCTAAGGAAGACTTTTTTGATAAAGTAAAGAAATTTAATTTATACTTCTGGAAAAATTTCAAGATATTAAAGTAATGAAAACAGAAAGTAAATTTGGGAATGGGTGTAGCGATATTGGGGGTCTTCATGATCCCTAGTGAGTTGATATCTGATTTGTACTTTAGTTGCTTCATCTGTTGTTGTAAAATTATATATATGACTGAATGACAAACCTAAATCATGAATTGGCAAATCATTGGTTATCCACAAGAATTGAGATGGGATGCATTTTGATAATTTTAGGTATTCAATATGGGTTAATGATAAGTGATATGACCTTGGCTGAATATGGGAATTCTTCCAGAACTTCTAATGATGAAATAAGTATCAAGGAATCTAAGATAAGCTAGCTAAACCAGATGGGCCATGAAGTGGTTTTTGAGATGAGTGTAAAATGGAAAAATAGAATAAGGAGAGGGAGTTTTATTCTCTTTCTGCTCAGCATAACTTTTCAAGCAAAATTAAATGAATTTATTATACAAATCAAATTCGCCCATAGTAGTTTAACTCCAATGTCCTCGGATTCTCTGCTGGCTGCTCCAGCGTGGGGCAGCGGCAAAACTCCCCCACCGTTTTACATCTGGCAGGAAAACGCGCTAGGACTGGTTCACAAGTCATTCCAAACCTATGGGCTAATATGTTCCACCCAAGGACCTGGACGCCCACCTTGCTCATACCCAAGCGGTACCACGCTGCCCCCTATTGCTCCCCCAGAGCTTCATGTGCTACGGCTTAAGGGTCAAATATGGGAAACTATTCCCATATCACGACCAAGCCAATATTGAAATGGCACAGGTGGTGATGACACCTGCCAGCCTTATCGATTTCCGCCCCTACAAGGGGTATCTTGCCCTCAGCTTCACCTGCAAAGCTGACGCTGCCACTGCAGCAACTGTGCCCCTGGTATTCCAAGGCACCCCTCTCCCCACAACTCGGACCTGGCTCCTAGTGGACACCACTTTGGTGGTCCAGTTTGCTGGTTTTCCCACCCACCTCCCCCTGAAGTGCTCCACCAGGAGCTGATGGATGGTTTGGCAGCCTATGGTTCCAACCCCATCTTACAATTTGTGGTCCCAAATGGGGCCACACAACTCGCTGGGCCTTATGCATATTCCACAATCAGCCCTGAATTTAATAAAATTGCTGTGTCAATTATCCCTCACACCATTATTCCTTCTGCACCCAACCATCTGTTTTGGGCCCGCGTCAAGGGCATGCGGATTATCTATACATCATGTTTCAAGTTAGACCACTCAAAATGCAAGTGCCCCTACCAATCACTTCAGATGGATTGGATGACTCATCTGCTGACCTCCAATCCGCTGCCCACCATGTATAAGTTCTGGTATGGGGCACAATCCTACCTCCCCCACCCCCAAAACTGGAAGCTGCAGCTGCACCTACAGCCACCAATCAGCCTCCTCCACACCCCAATGCCATAAATAATTCCTCCAATCAAGCATTGAATTGGATTAGTTCAATCCCATACTTCTACAAATGAATTGAACAAACCTCAACCATACACTGATTCCCCAATCTAATTCAACCAAAACCCTTGGGAATTATTAACTGAAATTGACGAATCAGGTAAGTTCATTGAAGAGCCATCTCTGCAAATCAAGCGGTTTGTTAATGCAGAATGGGACGCCAAATACCCCCCTCAACTTTATACCCCACAGCCAAATGCCAAATTGTTTTGCAGTGATCACCAGCTTACAGTCAAAGCAGCTACAACACCAGATTGTCGTCCCCTGTGTAAAGCTTTTGCTAAATCAGTAGTGATACTCAAAGGAAGATTTCCACCTCCTGTTATCCCCGCAACCTTAACCCCAAAAAGCAAAATATTGGTGAACAAGTATTACAAAAACGCAAATGATGCTATCCAGAATGTGGCAACTATAGCACGGAATCCAAAAGCAAAAATAACCCAAACAAACATTGCCACGTTTGTTCAACTCCCAGACGCCTAAATTAAAGCTGAAAAAGCTTTAACCAAATATCTCAGTGCCATTTACCTAGCTGGCAATTTCCATGAAGTTCCAATTATCAGAGATACTGAACCACATACCGCAGATGCCCCAACGCCATTACTGATGGCTGTGACACGCACTTTAATATGGGAGGAAGAAGCTGCTGCCAAAGAGGCTGTCAAAGATGAGCCCCCTGACCCCCCTCCCCCTTCCGCCATGGAGGGATAAGCAGCTTCCGCTGCCCACCTGGTTGGTCAGTTTTTGAAGCGTTTCACTCAATCCGCTCATCAGGGCGTTTTGTTTGAACTAAATAGTTACGTTTTTTAGTATATTTTTTAGTTTTGGTAATGTCCGTCCCCTGGTTGGCTTGCCTCAAATAAATAAAAAAGGAGAGGGAGTTTTCAGATAGGAACCTTTAGTGTGACTCTGCGGCGTGAATTCCTAAGGTTAGATGGTAGTGTGACTCTGCCAAAGTAATAAAGATTGTTATTGGAGCTCCTTTATTAGAATTTCACCCCTAATTGGTTAAGCATTATCCTGGGGTCAAACTCATGACAGCCCTTTAGGCCAAGACTTGGGCAATTAGGCCTGACACCTATTATTCTATATTGTCTATTATATTCTTTATTATCATTCTATTTGGTTTTGCAAAAATCAGTTCTGTTATTTGATGAGTTGATCTCATCAGATATCCTAATATGATCGACTGGATCTTTGCTAAATAAGTGACTTTGCCATTGACCCTATATAAGGATCAAAGATTCCCAATACATGACAGTTTCAACTTCTCTTTTACTTTATATATATATAATAAATTGAAATTCTCCAAGGATTATCAGTTCTTGGAACGACAATATGTCATTTAGGCCCTCCAATGTCTGTTTATTCTGATATATTTCTATTCTCTTATTCCTAAGTCAGGACGGAGTATTGACCCGGTGGATTTATTATATAGAGGGAATCTAATTTACTCAACTATGTTATTACTTATTTGATCATTTCCAAATCAGCTTTGAGGGTCATAGAGTTCAGCAAATGGAAGGCCAAATTCTAATATCCTTGCTCCCATTTCTATAATTTATACTCATTTGAGGAATGGTAATCATCATATTGTCCTTCCATTGCATTAATGGGTATTCACTACTGTGCAAAAGCTTCTGCCAGATCACATTCCGCTTACCAGAAATTTAACAAAGGTTCCCATTACAGAGGCCCACTAATATAATCACATAATTATATCCATATGTCTGTACAATGGCAGATCCATCTAAAGCTTATGGTAACCCATTACAGTCTAACAAGTTAACGCAATTTGCCTGTCAGTATTTCTACCTGAATACAATATTTGGATGAGGTATATGATGGAAAATACCTGAACTTTCAAAAATACTGGGGATAATCCCTGACAAAAATCACCGCCTTGCAACATTGGGGACAATCCCTGACTAATGTGATCACATATTAATCGTCTAACACCACCTAATATTGGGGTTCAAACCCAGTCTATGTGGCAAATGAATCCCAATTAGGTAATGAGTAATAGATCTTGGCCAAATATGCATTATAATGGACTAGGTAACCGCCCTGATCTCCTTTATAAATTCGTTTCTAAGAAAACAAATAAAAAAATCTCTTCTTTTTGCCATTTTTAAGTTAAAATTCACCACTATTTTTTAGGAATTACCTTTCCAGATAATACATCTTGAATAAAAACTTCTTGTCAAGAGAAGCACAAAAGGTAAAATCCAACACCTGGAGCTTTGGGTCACCTGGGTTTTTATAATTAAAAAAAAATTACAAAAGGTCAAAACCCTTGATCCTGACTAAAAAGGTGCTCACTGCCAGGTACACCCTAAGTTACGGTGTAAAATCTACTTGAAAAACACATTCACTGATTTAAAGACGTACTGAATGACATATAAAACTATCAAGTCTGATGGGTTCAATATATTTGGGTGAGTGGGTGATATTAGCGAATATTATCAAATAATTTACCAAATTGGTCACCTGAAACTAGATTAAAAAATTTTCTGTTAGAGTTTTAAGTAGAATATTATAGCTTATTAAGTAGATTAAAATAAACAGTTCACCATCCACAAGGGCAACAGCAAAGCTGTTAGCCCGTGTGGCTTAGAGTAGTGCTGGCACAGCCTTTAGGCTGTCAATGTGAGCTCACAAATAAACCCAAGCAAAGCTAGGTAACTCTGGTATTAGATTTTGTATGCTTTCTCTTTTCTTTCTTTTCCATATAACCAAAACGAGCCACATCAACGCGTGGCTGGGTACAGCTAGATATAATATAAAATCTAAATTAATCAGTTCAATTCAGTTGATAATAAATAAACCTGAGCAATGCCAGGTAATTACACTAGTATATAAAAAAATAAAATATACAATGGGCAATACCACACTGGTGTTAAACTTTCTTTAGATCAAGAACGCCTTAACTTTATGGCAAAATTACTTGCTGTGAAATTTGGGAGGGAACAACGAATCTCACCATTGAGCAACATCAACTTGAACTTTGTGATGCAACTACAAAGCTAAAAGCAAAATTCCAAGTAAATACAATCGTTGCCACCAAATCAGCCCTTCATGCCATCCATGAGCGAGTAGATTTAATAATTGAAAATACCAACAACTTACAATGTCAGATGGATGCTCTCCACCCTCACATATCTCCCAGCAACAGCAGTCTCTCTTTGGGTGAAACTGCTTCCCTGGTGTCCTTTCATGTCATTTGGCCATTAACCCCCCCAGTGGCATGTTCAAGCCGTAATTCAATGAGAAGTACATCTTAAGTGAAGGGAGCATCTTCTCTTTCCTATTTTGTTATAAAAATGCCATGGAGGAAGCTACTGACATCCAACAACTCAGACACTTAACCAACTGTCTTAGTCACATAGCTCATGAATTCATAATCCCTCATCTAATGCATTGCCAGACTTGGGATGATGCCAAGGCTGCTTTGCGTCAGGAAAAGAAGCTATTTAACTTTATACAACTAAAAGCAATCTTTTTGGGCATAAGCTTCATTTGTGGAGAAACCTTCCTTGGGTTTGCTCACCATTTTACCTCAAGGCCCAAACGTTGGTTGCCAGAAAACGCCTTACTTTAGATGACGCTTTCACTGCGTCGTTTTTTGCATTTAAGAATATGCCTAACATTCTACTTTTTCTTAAAGCGGTAAAGTCTAATAGGACGTCTCTCCTCCATATCAAAGAAGCCATTTTGGAAATTCCTGCTGATCTTCTCTAACCCACTGGGCCCCCTCATTTAGATAACAATAAGCCTTGGGCCCAAGTGCTAGCGTTTACACCCCCAAGTCGCCTACCCCCAAATTATCCTGCACTTTTTGCAAGAGAAATAACCATACTGTTGATACTTGTCACATCTTTCTACGTAGGTTGGCAAAAGATCAGTCAGTATAGGGCAAGAGGCTCCCTATACTGATGACAATAAAGCGCCTCAGGACCCTTGTATCAGCTCTAATCCTAAACCCAGAACCTTGTGATGCTTTGCATTAGCGGCGCCTGCAGAAGTTGACATACTTCTTTTTATCCAAGGAAATAAAGATCATCATCTTCCCTATTTTTATGTTGGTCAGTTACCAAATCAACTATTGGAGGTCAGTTCCTCTATGGAAAGCCAAGCACCGGCAGACAAAGCCTTCAAAAGCATCGAACAGCCCCAAGCTTGGCTGAAGCAAAATCCTCTGCTTGCTTGACTAAAAATCCCCCATAAAAGTTTACTAGCTGTTAATTCTTCATTTGGCTCTTTGGTGGTTTGATTAGAGGTAGTCGTACATAAAGATAAAGTCTTGACAATAATTGACACTGGTTCCCTAGTTAAAGTTATTTCCTCCCGACTTATCCAAAAAATATAAATGGCTCCAGACTTGATTCACAACGCTGAATATGGAACATCAGGTGATTGGATGACTAAAGCATTTGGGGCGTATTCCACCTTACCTCTTTAATTTGGAAAACTTTCAATTACTGTCCCTGCCATTGCATTAGAAAATGATAATTATGAGTTTCTTATCAGAGTTCAACTGATGTGGGAGTTCAACTGCATCATCAACCATAAAGAAAAGTACCTTTCACTACTAGGTTATCAGATCCCATTGATACTTGAACACCCAGTCAAGAGTAAATGAGCCCCAAAAGTATGATCCTGCCTCCTGGAATATCCGTCCTCCATTTGTAAAGTCAAATATTAAGTTTTAGGAGATAAACTAAGTTACCCCAAGAGGCTATGGATGCTGAAGATGGTATCCCTCTATATTCCCCCCATCCTATTACCATACCCTCTGGCCCACAAGTGATTGTGGATATGGGGATCATGATCCACATCCCTCCTAATCAAGTTTTGGAGCTAAGTGGACACCCAAACCCTTCAATCATAGGAGCATTGACCTGCCCAGGGATTTTGAATCCTGCCTATGGAAAATATATCTCTATACTATTAGGGAATCTAACAGATCAAACTTTCCAAGTCCCTTGGCATGCCCCTATTACTTAAATAAAATTATGTTCAAATGAAAACATTATGGATGTGAGTTCTTTTGCTTTTCTTTACAAGATTTGGTATTCGATACCTTATCCATAATAACTCTGGTCAGAAGTAGAATTGGGGATAATCTCACCCCTAACAAACGCCAGAGTTTCAAAGACCTCCTTAAGGAGTATGGAGATATTTTCTTCTCAGGACCAAGTGTCTATGGGAATATGTCTGGGTTAATTCACAAATTGAGACTGAGGCTCACCCTCCATTCAAATCCTGGCCATACCACAAATCCAAAGTTGAGGAAGCTCAAGTGGCCCTAGAGCTACAGCAACTGTTGGAAGTCAGGTTACTTGTGCCTTCTAAAAGCCTTGGGCTTCCCACCCTTATTTGTTCGTAAAAAGGATGGTGGCCACCAGGTTGTCATGGATTATCGCTGCCTCAATTCAACCATAAGAAAGGATAGCTATCCATTGCCGCGTATAGATGACTCCTTACGCTTGATGTCAGGTTCCCACTATTTTCTAGCTATGGATCTCGCCAGCAGGTACTAATAATTCAATATATTACCGGAGGATTGGGAAAATGTGCCCTCCTCTCAATTGAAGGATTTTTTAAGCCCACTCAAATGCCGCAGGGGTTATGTAACCTCCTGCTACCTTCCAACGCGCCAAGGATGAACTTTAAGGTGATTTAAAACGTTCTTGTGTGTAGGCTTATCTTGACAATATTACCATTTTTTGAGAACCTTTACCAAACACTTAGATCATTTCAGACAAGTTTTTCAGCAATTACGACAAGCTTTATTAAAAATAAAGCCATCAAACTACTCTTTCTTTCAGAATGAAATGGATTTCTTAGGCCATAAGGTAGGAAATTCCCAAATATCCCTAATGGACAACAAGGTCCTGGCCATTTCCAAAATGTCCCCCCTTAATCCCACAAGACGTATAAGTTTTTTGGGGATAGTGGGTATTATCACCAGTTTATTTCCCACATTTCTGAAACTTCTGAGCCTCTAGTGTATTTACTGATGAAAGTGATACCCTTCCAATGGAAAAAAGAGCAGCAGTAAGACTTCAAACTGCTATGCATCTCTCTCTCATTCTCCAGTACTTATGTATCCTAATTTTGATAAACCCTTTATCCTCTTCACTGATGCTAGTGATATAGCCATCGGAGCCATACTATCCCAGCACAATGAAAGCTTAGTGGACCATCCTATCGCTTACTATAATAATACTTTAACCAGTTACAAACGCAACTATAGCGTTACAGAACGCAAATGCTTGGTGGTACTACTGGCTATTAAGCATTTCTGACCTTATTTATATGGGAAATATATCACCATAATCATTGTTCATGCTTCTTTGTGATGGCTACAGCAAATGAAGGACTCTTGACGAGAGGTTAGCCCGCTGGACATTAAAACTTCAAAACTACGATATTTACATTATTCATTGACCAGGGCCAATACACCAAAATGTGGATTGCCTATCCCATCTTCCCAAATTAACTTTAACCAACCCTGAGGAGGATTGACTATATGACCTTTTAACTCAATTGCATTTATTAATTATGAATCCCTGACCATTCAAAAAGAATTAGCGCCAAAATAGGCTAATCTCCAAGTTAATGATGGTAAACTATAAAAAGCTTGTAGCTCAAAAATAGTTGCCCTACATACTCCCATTGACGAGAAATGACATCTTATTAGAGATAAATTGGCAAGTTGGATATGAGGAATTCGGAAAACTTACAAGTGGCTCAAGACTCAATGCTGCTGGGAAAAATGCTTGTCTCATTCCAAGATATATTAGAGTCCTGTCTGGTATGTAAAAGCCAATCTGGACCAAATCGCCAATCTTAACATCCAGTGGTTTCACCCTGTAAACCCTTCTATACTATTAGCATTGAAGTTTTGGGACCTCTCCCTCGAGCCTCTAATGGTCATCAGTTCAACCTTCTAGCCATGTATCATTTAACTAAATGTATCAAAGCTTTATTGCTACTCTCCGCTTTGTCAAAAAACTACCGCCACCTTCTTATATGATTAGATTATCACCCACTATGGGTGCCCTAACATAATTCTCTTTGAACAGGCAAAATTTCTGATTGTTTCTAGTTAATGATTTGGAGAACTTATGGGATACACACAGGTATTTTTCGCTCCCTACCATCCTGCAACCAATAGAATGGCAGAGCGGGTGAATGGTACTTTAACTTTCTCTCTCCAAAAAATGGTCACAACTGACACCCTCCATCAGCCCCAATATTTGCCTAGTGCAATTCTGGCCTATATAATAAGCTACCACCAAATAGTAAAAATGTCGCCCTTCCAAGCATTTTATGGAAGAAATCCGCAGTTGTCTTCTAAAGCGCAGGCCATTTTAAATCAAGCTTCTCCTGATGCCCCTGAAGTTACTATGTAAAGCATCACCAATGAAATAATCTGACTCCATGCTCCAGCTTCTGAAAACTTATCTGCTACCACAAGTAGAGAAACTAATCAATTTTAACGATATGCATGATCCCCTGAACACCTTCCAACTGGGTGACCTAGTAATTTTTATCATCACAAGCCTAGAGGTCGTGACAACAAATTGGGCACAAACTGGATGATCCTTACAAAGTCATTATAGCTGGGGCAACGAACACTCAATTGTGGAGGTCATTCATGGTACCATGGTTTTAGTGTACACAGTCAATTCCTCTGGCCATTTCCCCCCTGCGCCAAGATCTAGGGGTTGTAGTTGGGATTCCTGCCTGAATACAAGATTCAGATGATGTAGATGATGGGAATTGAACCTGAACTGTCAAAAATAATGGGGATAATCCTTGATTAAAATCACCACTTTGCAACATTTGGGACAATCCCTGACTAATGTGGTCACATATTAATTGTCCAAAACCACCTAATATTGGGGTTCAAACCCGATATATGTGGCAAATTAATCTCAATTAGGCAATGAGCAATACATCTTGGCCTAATATGCATTGTAATGGACTGGGTAACCTCCCTGATCTCCTTTATAAATTTATTTCTAAGAAAATAAATAAAAAATGTCTTCTTTTTGCAAATTTAAGTTAAAATTCGCCACTAATTTTTGGAATTACATTTCTAGATAATACATCTGAAATAAAGTCTTCTTATTCAAGAGAAGCACAAAAGGTACAATTCAACACCCCTGAGCTTTGGGTCACCTGGCTCTTTGAATTAAAAAATGGTAAGAGGTCAAACCCCTTGATCCTGACAATGCCAAAACTACATAAACTTGGACACATTATGGCAAACTAATGATGCGCTGCTCCGTGAGCATAAAATCCTGGTGGATTAGCTCAAGAGTTATCTGGTCAACTTTAAAACCTCAGCCTGCATAAAAAATTATTAGCTGACCTCTTCAATAAATTGTTAAATGACTGCACTGCGTTGAGCAGAAATTGGATGCTAAGACTACTTTTTGGAGTCCTGACACAGAATCAAAGAGCAAAAAGGGAGATGATAGTAAAAGGACAGGTGAACTATAATAGGCTACGTCAAGAACGTTGGAGGAAAGATCTTTACCGACCAAGCAGGCAGTATAAGTCAATTTACACATAGCAGAAGCTCTGAGGATTATATGCAACACCAAGTGGAGTTCCTCACATGTGTTTTCTGTGTTGCCAGATGGAGAAGCCCATACTTCAACCAATCCCGTGGACAAGCTGAGTTCCGCCCTTCCTTCTGTGTCCTCCCATCAGCATGGTTTAAGCTATGTACAACGAGAGTTGCCACTGTTCACTATGAGAGCTCTTATCATCAAATGGGATGAAGGTGTCTGTGTAAACAAATTGCCTTCTATTCAATTGGGACGGAAACATGAAATGATTCTTCTTACGCTTCAAGTTTGCTGTGGAAAGAGCTTTTGACTGTTGTAAGGCAAAGCTTCTGATATCCACCTTAGATGTTGCGAGAACTGATCAGCTTATGTGCTACTTGTTGTCCGGCTCAGTTAACTATCAGAAAGCCAAAGACACAGTGTTGATCTTGTTTATGGTGTAGATAAAATGGCTTAATTGAAAACTTAGTTCCTGACAATTGGATTCCAGCAGAAAGAAACTCTGATGGAGTTTGCTGATTGATTTACTTCAGAGGCGCACATATTATCAAGGGCAGGGTCGTTATCTGAGGCTGACATTGTAAATGCAATGACTTTAGTTGTAAAACCACATTGTGAGACCTTCAATGCAATGACTCCAGTTTTGCAAGGGGATATCCCTTAACTTTGGATTTTTAACAACCTTTGATGACTAGCCACATAGTTCATTCCTCCTAGCTTGGAATGAATGTCATTAATAGATGCCTCTGGCCCTCCTTCTTTGAGCGGGCCATCATGGTTGACCTATAACCTCACAACTACCTCTTGGCCACCCTATAATCTTCCGCCCCACCCTCAGCCATCTTATAATATGTGGCTAACCCTCGAACTGGACTTTTATTTTTACTCAGAGACAAGATTCCTTCAGAGTGACATGTTGTGAATGTTCTTCCTCATCCATATCTTAGTGAACTGCCCCACTAAGCTGCAAGTCCACAGTGTAAAGCTGGACCAGTATGATCATGGAAAAGAGCAAGCGTAGTAGAGATGGGACCCTCTACCTCTGCTGTTTCAACTTCATCTGTCTCGCCTGAACCCAATGAGAGCTTCATGCAGGACCCACAACCCCACCGACGTTATGCTAAAATAAACAACCTTCCAACAACATACATGTGCTGACCCACTTATAAGCTAAAAATGCAGCAGTGGAGGAGGGCTATCATTAGATTCCAAAACCCTATGCTTGCCAGATAATGGGGCAAGCCACAACAGATGAACCTCTACCCTCCTCAGAAGTGTCAATTACTGAAAGGGTGAATGTTGCCATCCCTTTAGAAGCAATCATTAAGGAATATCTTAAGGTTGGAGTGGGCTTATGTGTTTTTTGGGAATAAGGTTCCCTGGATATTCATGTAAAACAATCAAGGTTAATTATATTCTGAGTGTACGTGTTGTGATATCTTTATGGCGAAAAACAGAGTTTGCATGATCATAGACACTGACACACTAGTTAACATAGTATCAGCAAAGTTGGTGGCTATTTTACTATTGAAACCCGATGTGGAGCACTGGATGGTATATGGGACCACTGGGGCAGAATGAACAGTCTCAGAAGGGGCATATAGTGCGCTGACTTTGTGGTTTGGGTCAATTGCCATCTCCATATTAGCGATTTTGTTGCCAAACCAAAATTATAATATGATGATAGGAGCAGCCTTCATGCACCACTTCAGCGCAGTAGTCAATATGGCTGAGAAAACATTTGATTTTGGGATAGCGGATCCTGGTTTAATTCACCTCAATAGGTGTGCCAAAAGACTCCACCCGCACTGGGTAAATTAATCTCATGTACAGCGATGGCGTAATACCTGTCTTCCATCAGCAATATAAAATCAAAACTAGTGCTCTCCCTCACCAAATATATGAGTAACAGGGGCTCCTTCTCTGATCTGTGGCCTCCATTTATCCCTCTGGCCACCAAGTTATAGTGAGAACAGAGCTTGAGATTGAGATACCTGAGGAGCTCTATGGGGAGGTTCTTTGGCCCTATCAGCAATCTCTCCTTGAGTTCCACGTGGCTTCAGGCATCATTTTATCCAGACATGGAGAGATTAAAGTGCTGCTAGAAAACTTGCAAAGAGGGCCTCTGATGGTCCAAGGAACCAGGCGGTGGCGTATCTGCATCTGACCCCCATCAATGAGGTTCTTCATTTCCATGAATTTTAAATCACTCGAACAAGTTTAGCCTTCCCACTGGAACTCCAGCTGGCATAATAGCAGTGGTTCCCCGAGACACTTTGATGTATTTTTCAGAAAAGCTGAAGGATTAATCAATGGTGCTATTTGAAAAGTATCAAGAGATTTTGGATCCAATTACCACAATTTGGGATGCGCTTGTGGCGTCATCCACCAGTTGGACACAGGATACCACCCTCCTATATGGCCCTGGCTGATCTGCTGCTCAAGACACATGGAGAAAGTAGTTTCTGACGAGATAGTAAAGCTTCTGAAGAAGGGAATGCTGGAGCCAATCAGGAGTCCCTGGGCTTTTTCCATGTTGGTTGTCAAAGATATACAGAATCAACCATATAGTAATTGACTACCAAAAACTAATTATTATTAACAAAAAGGACTTATATCAGCTGCCCTAAATTAATGACGCTCTAGACCACTTGGACAGCGCTCATTATGCTTAGTGATGGACCTAATTTTGGGTTATTGGTAAATTGAGTTGCCTGAGGAAGAACAAGAATAGTGTGATAATCACCTCTAAGGGGTTATTCCAGACAAATTGTATGCCACAGGGGCTATGTAACACCCCAGCTACACTTCAGAGGGCCATAGACACCATTCTGGTGGACATTAAGCTATCTTGCATCCTTGTTTACCTTGATGAAATCAACATCTTCTTGTAGACATTTTCAGAGCATATAAACCATTTGGGGGAGGTGCTCCACTGACTCATGGTGGTCAATATAAAAGTTAAACCCACAAATGCCATTAGTTAAAAGAGCAACTGGAATAGTTTAGGTTAGTGGTAGATGCCAGGGGACTTAGGCCGCAACTGGATAATGTAGAAGCCATCAAAATGATGACCTGACCCAGTACCAAATGGTATATTCGAGTAGTTCTTGTTATGGTTAGTTACTACCAACGCTTTATCCCCAAATTCAGCTGTATCAGGTCCTCGCTCTTTGAACTTCTGAAGAAGGATGCTACGTTCACGTAGATGGAATGATTCCTGAGTGCCTTCAAAACTCTTAAAATGGGGTTGATCTACACCCCAGTGTTGCAATATCTAAACTTTGAGAAGAAGTTTATTATCCAGACTTACACTTAACTTTCCACTGTCAGATAGGTCCTATCCCAGTGAGACGATGATGGTGAGGAGCACCCCATCGCAAATTGCAGTAGAAGTTTAAACTGTCACAAATGGAATTACACAGTGACTGAGTGGGAATGTTTAGCTGTTATTTAATATTATAAATAGTTTTGGGTGTACTCCCAGAGAGTGTAGTTCAAGGTCAGACCACCACACTTCCTTGTGCTGGTTACAGAATCTCCAGGAGCTGGAGGGATGTCTCGCATGGTGGGCTCTCAAACTTCAAGCTTAACATTTTGATACAATTAACCGCCCTGGTGTGCTCTTAAACGCCTACAGTTTATCATGATACCAAAAATTGCTATAACAGTGTATCTGAGTGATTTAATGCATGAAAAGGTGAGCAGTAGCAAGTACGCTGATAAACCCCTTAAGTTATTTGGGCATTATATGAAAATAATGGATGATACTTTCTGGAAAATGGTGAGATATAAAAGAGGATCAGTGATGTTATATTGAGCTACCCAGAACCTTTTCTCAACTGGACATTATCCTGAGTGCCCACACGGTGGTAGATCTCAGAGGGTTATGCAAAACGTTAAAGTTCCTGTGATTACGTTATTACTGGGAGACCATGCACTTTAAAGTGCTTGAAACGATTTCCTGTTGCCACCAATGTCAAGTAGAGAGTTTTTACTATAAGACTTCTTATTGGCTGGTAATTTCCATTTTCATGGCACATGGTATCCATTGATGTTGTAGGGACAATGCCAAAGGCCCAAATTACTCCAAGTAAATCCTGGTATTTATAGATCATTTGATGAAGTGGGTAGAGGCATGAGAAATAAGATATCAGGAGTGGCACTGCTGCTAAATTCACTATGTGGTGCGTTAAACAATGGCACAGCTGCCCGCAGTTTATACCTACTTACAATGGAACCAACTTACCTCGCATGTACTCCCTAAGATGAATGAACTAATGGCCTTCTATGGGGTTCTAGCAACCACATACCACAAGTTTAGTAACACTTTTGTGCAGGTTAACGGAACCCTAGTGAATATACTTAGGAAGCTTGTGATTGATAGACTGTCATGCTAAAGCACCCCCATCTTACCGCAGTTTTTGCATACAACATTAGCTATTGCTCAGAGACTGGAAAAAGTACCTACCAGTTGCTTAATGGGAGGTACTCAGACATGCCTGCACTACTATACTCCTGTGTAAGGATACCAGCGGATTAGATCTGCAATGCTATTTAGCGACTTTGACGTCCACACTAATAAAGCTTTACAGTGAAGCGTACTTAAGAAGCCTAGCTTAGAAGATCAAAGATCACAATTTTAATTAATGACAGCAAAACTTTTCTCTCTCGTTGCAATCACTTTTGCAACTTATTCAATTCAAGTGTGATTCTAGTTTGATAATCTCACAGAGGAGATTAGTCTGCGCCCATGTCAGGGAGCAGTTGGGAAAGTAAGGTAAGAGGAGCAGGTGGTAGGCCCGCGGCCTCAAACATTCAAAAATGCCCCAGAGAAACTGGTGGAATAGAAAAAAATTTAAAAAAACTGGCAGTCACTATTTCCCCAGAAGTCCTCGCTTGGCAAGCGCGATTCAACCAGTACATCAACATGCTGCACTCCCAACCACTCTCGTTGGTGGAATATGGAGTCTGTGTGTTTCTGGACATCCAACAAACAGCTTTATGGGAAAAATTTTGTGGGGATGTGCACACTTTTTTCCTGACTGCGGTGTACGTCGCACCTCACTCCATGTCACATGGTTGGCTGGACCTCAGTTTCAAAAACAAGGAGGCAGCAGAAAAAGCTGCTGCGGTGCGCATAGTGATCGACCTCCCCAAAGGGTAACGGGTCATAGATTCCAAACGCACCAGATGGACAAAATCCAACCAAATTTTCCTCACATTTGACTTTTTTCCTACTATGGTAAACGTTCCATTTTGGAGCAGCACCTGAAATATGGTCTCACTGTATATGGCAAAATTCAATCTTTTGAAATGCAACGCTTTACACTGATGCCACACCTGTGCGCCAGCAAAGCCATTGCAATTCTGACCCCAACTGAGGAGATCGCAAAGGACCTAACCCAGATCCCGCACTCCACATATGTCAATATTGACGGGCATACCACCCACCCTTTCAGGGTAACCGTGGACAGCGCGCCCCTCATCTGCACCCACTGTGACGCATTCAGTCATAAGGCACATGCATGCCCCACCAAGGAGGGCATCACAATCCAAGAGCACCCCTCAGCGGCCATGGCCAGCGGAGAGGCGCACTACAAGCCAACCGCAGGCACCAAAGAGGCTTTCCTGTGGGGAGCACACGGCTGCTACCTACTGGTAAAACTTATTTCCCTGCAAGAGCGGAAGAAGGCCAAGCAGGCCCACAGGGCCACGGCCAAAGAAGCGGCCAAAGTCACCTCCGCTATCCCACACTCCCAACACCAGGAGGACATTGAAACCTTTGCAGTGGAAGCAACTCAGGAATCCCTCAACCAATCAGATTGGGAAGCCCATGCTGATTGGGCCACCCAATCTGAGGATCCGATGGGTGACTCAATCTCACCCAATTTTTGCAACCAAGCTCCAGTTGAAACTGACTTGGGGTCCAACCTACCTGAAAAATTTTTTTTGACCCAATTGATGGTGCATTGAACTCATTTGCACCGCAAAAAATTTGTTCAATGTCGGGGAAACAAAAAGCAAAGGCAAAAGCCAATGAGAACCTTTCTGCTAAAATTAACAAAACTACTGATAGCATTGCTGCAAACACCCACGCTGCCATGAAGGCCCATGGGGATCTAGAGGAGGCTAGTGGGCCTGGGTGCCCACCCCCTCGCACCTAAGGTGCAATGGGGGAACCTTCACTTTAGGGATGTTGAATATCGCCGGACTCAAGGCCTTGCTGTCCTGGGCTAGAATAACTGAGTTTTTTACAAAAAAATTTACCTGTGGATATCCTGGCCATCCAGGAGTCCCACTGTCCACGAGGTTCAGAGGACGCTTGGAAAACCATGCTCCTCCCATCCCTATCCTTTTGGTCAGAGCACTGTGGGGTGCTAGTTCAGAAAAACAATTTTTTCAAATTTTTATCATCAGAATCCTTCCTCAATGGCTGAGTCCTCATTGTCACTTTCTCGTGGGCTGACGTGGCACATGCTATCATCAACATCTATGCCCCAATCTGTGCATGAGAGCATCGGGAATTTTTCTCATTGGTCAAATCCCTCCTGCTTTCCCCAGACCCTTTCATAGTTGGCGACATGAACTGCTGGCTAAACACACCCACAGACCGTTGGCTTTCCTCCTACGCCCCCCAGGGTCACGTAGAACTTCGCATTCTAAAGGCCACCCTTGGGTTAGTGGATGCACTGCTGCAGCAAGCCTTGCTGCTCGAAAACATGATGCACCCCCATATCCACAATGGCCAATTAAGGTCCATGACCCTCATCGACCTTATCCTTATGCCAGCGAAATTCCAACCTCACATTTCCCACTTCCAAACAACAAAAATTGAATTCTCTGACCACAGGCTGGTCTTGATAACCTACCACCTACCTGTCACAGTGGCTAGGGCCCCACATTGGTGCAAACTCCGCCCTCCCAAACTTGCGTCACCAGGATTTTCCACTTGGGTGGGATCAGCAACTTTGGCAAAAGAGTTTGTTACACCATTTTGTGCAGACCGCATCTCCACATGGTCAGCCTTCAAAGAGGATACCATCTGCCACTCTCGCTACCTCTCCTCCCAACACTCATGAGCCACATCAGCCATCATTTCGCGCGCTCTGGCAGAGTTGGTACACCTGGAGTCCAACATCCCAGTTACAGGCTACAGCCCTGCATGGGGCCAGAAGTGGGAGGAAGCAGCCGCCCACCTCAACGCGCTCGAAAGGCAACATAAACATTGGTTTTGTGTTCAGTACAGGGCCAAACGCATTACAGAGGGTGACAAGTGCACTGCATATTCTAAAAAAAATTTGCACCACGCCAGAGCGTGGCCTGCACACAGGTGCAAAGATTGGATGATTCTGTCATGGATACACCAGCTGAAGTGGCAATCGAAATATAAAAGTATTACTCTGAGTTATACCAATCCAATCCAATTCAGCTGGCTGAAGTGGCGGAATTTTTTGACCAAACCCACATCCACACCATTTCCCAATACCCAGAAGTAATGAATTTTGTTACTCCGAATGAACTATGGACAGCCATCCGTGGTGCACCAAATTAGAAATACCCAGGCCCAGATGGCATTCCAAATGAATTCTTTAAAAAGTACTTCAAATATATATCCTCATTGCTGCTTGCCTCACTTAACCAGAGCCTTTTTAAACGCGCCTCCTACCAGGAGGACAAGAGGCCTTCACCGTCACACTCTTCAAGAAAGGGGACAAGCTAGACTTAGCTAACTGGCGCCCCATTTCTTTAACTTACATGGATACAAAAATTTTAACTAAAATCATGGCTAACTGTTTAGGGATTGTAGCATCTGCCACCATCTCCCCAAAACAATTTGGTTTCATACCCAGAAGGTCGATTTGGGACAACGTGCACTCTGTGGCTAACGCATGCCAGTCCACAGCCTCTGGGGCACTTGTATTTTTGGACCAACAGAAGGCCTATGATAGAGTAAACTGGGAATACCTCAGGGACTGCCTCCATCAATTCTGCTTACCCCCTCACTTCATTAACTGGGTAATGCTGCTCACGGAATCTGCAACAATGGCAGTGCATGGCCCTGGCTTCCTAATGGAAGTAGTCCGCCCTCAAAAGGGCTTACGACAAGGGGACCCCCTTAGCCCACTCTTATACAACTTCAGCCTTGACCTACTACTTCGAAACGTGAATGCCCAACTCACTGGGGTCCATGTACCAGGCCAAGCCCAAGTCAATATGATGTCATTTGCAGATGACTGTGTGGTTGGGGTGTCTAATAATAAAGACACACGTGCACTTGAAGCTCTCATCCAGGAGTATTCCTGGGTAACTAATGCTGCACTGAACGCTTCCAAAACTGAAATCATCCTCCTTGGTCGGTATCAAACCTGCTGGGCCCCAGCAACCAGTGCCCAGCCCAGCCCATCTGCTCACACACGTGCTCGCCCTCCCAGCTCACCCCACACCGCCCCACTGGTGCTCCCCTTCGTGCCACGCCCTACCATAGGGCCAGTCTGCCATCTGGGCGTGTGTGGGTGGAGGCAGGCAGGTACGTATCAGCAGTAATGAGAGAGTCATATTCTAGACAACGTGATGAAGCGCATCGCCTCCCTCAGAGCCCACCCTACTTCCCTTACTGGCAGGGTTGTTTTAGCCAACTCTATGCTCCTCTCCAAAGTCTGGTTTGGAGCCCACGCCATCCCCTTCTCCCCATGCTTTTTCAAATCCTTGTACGCCCTTCTGTAAGAGTGTCTTTGGTCAGGCCGCCCACCACCAGTACAGCTAGAGGTCATGTTTGGCCCTAATCATCATGGTGGCATGGGCCTGCTTGACTTCAAAGCCCATGATGACAAGATCCTGGGCACCTGGATTGCAGCTGTCACCGCCCCTACGCTCCCCTCCCAACACTGGTCCCACGCAGCCCGCTCCAACTTCTCCCGCGCCTTGGGCCTTAACAATCCATCGGGCCCTCACTCCTTGATGAAATACCTGGCTTCCCACCCATCAGCCACAGGTCCTCATGGTACTAAAACCTACTACAAACGAATCCTCCTCTCCATGCAGAGCACTGAGTGGAGAATTTGTATTAGCGGACACACAGCCCAGAGAGGCCGCCCCTCTCCTCAGCTTACACAAGAGGTACAGGGGCTACCTATCCAAGATGACGTGATTCCCACACGACCCCATGTCCTATCCAGGGTGGACTACCTGGACATGATGGACATCCCTTACTCCATTGAGACTCAGAAGACTATTTGGAAATATGCACACCAACCTCTGTTGCAGCCTCAAATCCGTTCCCATGTGTGGCGCTGCCTGAGGCGGGTGTACCATACAGCTGAGCGCTCTAATGATTTACACTCATCCTGCGTCGTGTGTGGCCATTATGGAACGCTGTTCCACCGCATGGAGAAGTGTCCAACCTCTAGAGTAATATGGCGCGAAGTTCAACGTCTGCTTGGCCAGGATCAAACACATCCCTTCAGTCTGTCAAGAGATATGTTTGCTTTATCAATGGCTTCCCCCTTCCACCCTCCCTCCATGCTCTGGTGGTTGCAATCGCCATGTGGACTATCCACACGATTGTCTTGGATGCCATCGCAGGCTCCACCCCCACCCTCCCAGAAGCTTTCCACAGATTCTGGTCTCATTTGGTGGACCACTTTCAGGCGTTGATATTTGGATACCTCCCACTGCATCGCCGACAGCTGGTCTCCTCCTGGTTCCCAGTTTGGTTCATCAAATCAGACCCTTTCCTCCACAAGTGTTCAATAGTGGCTACGGCCCCTTCACACGTTCCCTCCCCCTCCCCATAGTGGCGTTCCCGCTGGCAACAAGAGATAGAATCGCTTCTCTGGGTTGCCTTCCCTGTTACTAAGTTTTGTTTCTTTCAGGTCAAATTTGGAAGTGTCCATCCCATGGTCGGCCTTCTCCACAATAAATTTAAAATTTAATTACTGACAGCATAGCGGACTTTTGAAATTCATGATTTAGAGCATGTCTTCTTCCACGATCATCATGGTTTCAGATGGCGGAATAAGTTAGCTAACGTATAGTTTGGACTCTTAAAGATAATAGAGAAACCAGGTGACAATACCTATATGATTAAGGACCAAGCAGGTGGCCAGATTATCAGCCAAGTGCACACTAAGTAACTTCAGTCATATAACCATTAGGTGACATGGCAAAAGGGGGAAAACAAAAACATACTGTAAATATGTATATATATTATATAGTTAATTACATGCTTCATTAAGAAATAGCTCAGATTAACAAGATCTACCATTCATGGATGCATCACTATCAATCACACTGCCTCTGATTCCTCTGACCGGTCTGGTGCATTAACCGCCAGTAAGCGCGCTTTTTTCTCCTACATTATCTTACAGTCATTTCAGCCACGCTTGGCCTTTGAGTGTCAGTGAGGGGGTGGATGTTTCATCATAGGGGATGGGGCAAGTGGCAGAATTAGATATGAATCATATGTGGGAGGGGGATAGGTCTCTTATGGTGAGCTGCTAGAGGAGATCAGACTAGGAATCCAGATTTAGAAGGCGTGGAGTAGGTAAAGCAACCAGGTGATCAAAATAGATATGTCCTAGGCCTCCAGGAGTAAGGTGCCATGATGACGACAGATAAAGTTTAGACCAGACTGCCAGTCTGGATGCCTGAATCCCTTAGAAAGCAAGCCCTAATGCCAGAGGCGCTGATACTTGAATGACGTTAAATTGTGTAGTGAGAAAATTCACCAGAAAATGCCAAAAGGTCGTAATTGTGAGAAATAACCTTGCAACGAACCAGGTTGTCAATTCCTCAGGGCCCATGGGTTTAGGTTCTGGGAAAAGTGAGATCAAATTGGGAGGTTTAAATTCTGTCATAAGGAAAGAAATTGGATTTTAGGTACATAATTTTATTGAATTTTAAAAATAAAAAATTAACCATCACTTTATCAGCGTGTTTCATTGCTTAAATAGGAAATTGATTAAGGAGATACCTTAGATAAGCTCAGGATTGGGGCCCTTGAGATTCTCCTAACCTGACGAATTTTGAACAAGGGGAAAAACAAATTATTTAAACCCAACTTCAAAATTGTTGTCATTGGGCCAAGTTGCTGTCAGTTTGTCCACAGATGCACAAATTGCCAATTTTCTTCAGTTTTGTCAACTAGAGCGATGGTGTCTCACCTGATAGGCAGAGGGAACCTCCCAAAGCCACCCCACATAGGGTCTGTCCCATGAGGTCAGGAATGGGTTCTGGACGCCCAACCAGTCTGCACCTGGTCGCTCCAGGGTCTGTTGGTCCAAACTAGAACTATTGGTAGGTGGTTGTGATACTGCTGGGGAGGGTTTTGGAATCACGTCAGCTTTTCCCAATCGCCCAATGCCATTGGCAAGTTCCTCTGACAATTTGACTTTAGGAGCATTCTTCATAAAATGTACACGCCTGTTGGGTTTTGTTCCCAATGTGTCTAGAGCAGGATTCGAACCTACAACAACATTTCCCAATGGCCCAAAGCCATTGACATGTTTTTCCAAGGATTTGACACTAGATGCTTTGATTACCAAAAGTGCGCACCTGTTGGGCTTTGTTGCCAAGATTTTGCCAAAGTCAACTAATAACGTCAAAGATTTTCCACTGTTAATTGTACTCAGCCCCTTTGCCCCAAGCGGGAGCCAATTCATTGCCAACTCACTACAGATTCCTTAGTTCGCCCATATTAATTCTTCAGATGTAAGGACTGGGGTTGGGGGCAGAATCCTCAAAGGGACGCCATCACCCACCGTTAGTCCACCACTTGAGCAATATCACCCTGGGTGATGTGGGTACCACCGGACTTCTTGACCCCTTCTTGATGGGAAAGGGAACAACCCTAATCCAAATGGAGAGGGCGCTCCCTAATACTTACACAAAGCCCACACCCACATCTGCTGCTGTTCTCAGGATAGCAGAGTAGGTGACATTGGTGGAGATATGTGAAGTGGGCATCAGATGAGGAGGTGGGTCCCAAATTTTGAGGGAAAAATGCTATGAGTGCCAGGAAATCCACGGGGCATTTGTCCATTCTGGGACTAGGCATGGGAAAGTAAGAGGACGCAGAGAAAACCGCCTGATGGGCACACTCAAGTGTTACCTTATGGTGTCCCATCACTGAACTCAACTCACCTGCAGGTAAAAAAGAACCATTTTACCAATGAGCGCTACCAATGGAAGGTATTTACTAGGCCATTGGCATCCAGAGCCTGAAACATGGCGGCAACCCTAGAACGCATGTGTTTGCCAGTTGTTCTGGAAGTTCACCCCAACAAGCGGAAGCGGTTTGAGCATGGAAATTTTCCAAATCAGCTGACCAGCACCCATCATATGAAGCATAACATCTGGCGGACTGAAAAACCTCTGTTTCTATGCTCAGCAGTAGGTGGCAGCATTAAGTGGCTTGTGCCATCTGTCAGAAGCCGCGCTGCCCCAACAAATAAAGACCCTCTACAATTCTCTCCACCGTTTTGCAACTGTGCCATAAGATCTCTGAAAGGGGTGCGTCAAGGTGTCAGATATTTGATAACACTGGGAGTAGCTCCTCCTGAGATAATTCCATTCTGCATCCACCTCCAGCACATCATCGTCACTAAGGATGTTAGGAACTCAGGTAATTGAACTGGTTCAGTATCAGCCATGCCTCTGTTGTGCTACACTCCAAGGAAATATGTGACAAGTTGAGTGTGCAGTTGCATTTGAGAGAACAAAGGCATCATAAAAATGCTAATTGGAGTTACACTGAAGAATACTTATTACCCAGTCAAGGGGAGATGTCATATATATATATATATATATGATTGGATGATAAGTCTAGATTATCTATTGGTGGATCATTGTTTATTCGCTGTAATTGAGATGAGAAGTATTTTAATGATTTTGGGATTCAATATGGGGTGAAGATAAGTGATCTGACCTCAGCCAAATATGGGAATTTCTCTAAAACTTTCAACGGTGAAATGCATAACAAGGAATTATAGAAGCTGAGTTAGATGAGCTGGATGGACCGTGATCTGGCCGTAGGGATGATTGTAATAGGAAAAATGAAGAATTAGGAGAGGGAATTTTTCATATAGGAACCCATAGTGCAATTCTGCATCATAAATCCCTAAGGTTAGACGGTAGTGTGACTCTGCAATAATAGTAAGGATTGTTATTGGATCTCCTTAGCCTATTTTGTTATACTCATTTAAAGAATAAAATCACCATCTCGTCCTTCCATTGCATCAGTGGGTATTCATTCTTGTGTAAAAGCTTTCACCAGATCACATTGCATTTTCCAGAAACTCATCATCCAATTTGCTCAGTTCAGATATCTGTGAGCTCCTTCTCACGGTGACTACCCCTGAACTTGGATGTTCAGGGGCCCTTTCTTTAGTCCCCGCTTCTGGGCTATATCTGTAGATTCTCCTTGGTATATTGATTTATTACATGAATTTGGTAATATGCTTGTCGAAATCAGGCTTATTCAATGATGCACCTTTGATGCAACTCACATCAGGTTTCTGAGTAACTTTAAAATGGGTTAATTGCTTGTTTTGGTAATATTTAGTTAAGAGTTTCACTCGCTCCCATAAGGGTAAATTGTTGTATCAATTCTTTATCATCAGCGAATTTTTAATTTATTTTGCCCCCCCCCCCAAAAAAAAGTATAAAAGAGGGTCAAAATTTACAGTCAATTTTGATGACTGCGTTGTCTTCACCAGGTAAATCTCCTTGGGCGTCTAGTATAAAATTGATTTGGCTAACATCATCTAAAGTACTCAGCAAAATTCTTTGTCCTTCTGAATCTATAAAAGTGTTCTGTCCAATTCCAGCAGCAGTGGGTAAGCTGCCTGAACCTCCGCCAGTTTGAAATGGACTATGTTCATTCCAGCGGTCAAAAAATGGTCTTCTTATGCTCTTTCATCTTCATCTGTTAGACTTCACCTCCTAAAATGAGACTGGGGGAATGACCTTAGGTGCCATGTATGAAATCTAACAAATGCAAGGTTAGTATCATCATCCAGAACTTGTATTCAGCTCTTCGCTTAGCCAAGACAATTTCAAGTCCAGCCCATATGGCTTGCAGCTTCTCTGGCTGTCCTATACATAAGTGATAAACATTGCTGTAATTGCCTAGGCTGAACTCCAGTAACCTAAACTTTGTTGTCTCTTCGATTGGCTTTGGGAGATAGTCACCTCTTTGTTGTTTGAGGCCTCCAATTGTATTTAATAAGTTCATCTGCTAGCTCTTGTTGATAATTCTAGGAAGGAGGCTCTTCTGGTCTGAAGTAATAATCATCGCTAGCAGGGTTTGCAGTGCTACTTCTTGCCATACAGGGCCTTAGAAGGGGACATCCCAATTACCTAGTTTTGGCTAAGGATGCAATCCAACAGCGCAGAGGTCAGCAACTGATCCCATTTCAATTTAAAGTTAAGGGCCGTCTTCTTCAGTATCACTCACAAAGTTCCATTCACTTGTTTGATGCTATCATTTGAAGATGGTATTTAGGGAGTAGTAAACTGTTGCTTCACTCCAGCTAAGTCCCTTAGCTTTCTCACAACATCTGATATGATATTTCTTATTATCAGAAAGCAAGACTTGTGGGGCATTTGTATCTGGTTATAACTTGATTATAGAGGATTCAAGCGGGTGATTTGTAGTGTATGTCTCAACCATGGAGGCTTCAACCCACATAATAAAGGGATTGATAGCCACAAGTATGAACTTTTATCCACTAGAGGCATTTGAAAGTGGTCCCACCACATAAATAGACACGTTACTAATGGGGCTGTAGTTGAGACTAGGGTAAAATTTAAGCATTTCTCCAGCGGATGTAGATATATGTAAGGTATACATAGTTCTAAAGCCTGGTAAACTTCATCAGACATTACTTTCAGTAAACTGCTCCTTCATGTAAGCCAAAATCTTTTTGAAACTGCCCATGGCTGACATGCTTGTGCACCTCCATTACTAGTTTATCTGGCCTTTGGGTCTGATGTAAAGTTACCATTTATTCTGAACCTTCTCCTGTAGGTCTCCATCAACAAGCCAGGTGACTTTTGAGATTCTTATAAAGATGGTATTCACCTCATCTGTTTTGTCCTTCCATGCTTCTTCTGGTAATCTAATTAGTTCATAAAGTTGAGAACTCTTTGGTGCTTGTAGGTGGAACACTGGAAATCATGAAAGTCTATCAGTGTTGAGGTATTTGTCACCTGCTTGGTGGATGATCTAAAATCATATTATTTGATTATTACTGCCCACCTGTTAAGGATTCAGTTAGAATCCTTCATATTCCACAACCAGAAAAGTGATGCATTATCCATCATGAGTTTTAAGTAAGCCCTGTTCAGGTAGTATCAGAATTTCTTGACTGCTTGTATCACCGCCAGGCACTCTCTCTTCAAGACAGTGTAGTTCTTTTCAGATTTACTATACACCTTTGAATAATATATAATTAAGTGTCCACCCCTTCTTTGTCCAGTTGAGCCATTTTGCACGAAGCCTAATGTCACTCATGTCAGTGTAGAGGTAAGAGGTTTTATTGAAGTCTGAATAGAATAAGATTAGCACCTCTACCAATCTCGCCTTTAACTCCTAAAAGGCCTGCTCCTGTTCCAGACCCCACTCAAACTTTGTTTTTTTTGTCAGCAAGTATGTGAGGGGTTCATCAAAGTTTCAAAATGAGGGATATACTGCACTAATATCCCACCATCCCAAGGAACATTTGGATGTCCCTCATTCTCTTTGGTGGCTCCATTGCAACGATCACCTTGACCTTCCCATCCTGGGGCTTGATTCCGATGGGGCTGATCTTGTGCCTGGGGAACTCCAGTTTCCTCTTTAGGAATGTGCACTTGTTATCCTTCAACTTTAGATTTGATGCTTGCAGCTGGGTAAAGACTTACCAGAGGTGTTGATGCTCTTGGAAGGTCCAGCTGAACACAGTAATATCATCTAGATAAATCAACTCACTGGACAATTTGAGATTGCCAAAAGTGTATCTATTGCATGGTAGAAAATGGCAGGGGCGTTGCAGAGCCCCTGTGTCATCCTTGTTGGCTTGAACAACCCCTGACTACTAATCATGGCCCACTATTCTTGGTCCTCCAGCGAGAGCTCCTTCTTCCAGTACTTGCTAGCCAGATACGTTGTTGAGAAATATTTTTAAACTTCCTGAGTGTTAAAGTGACATCTGTGTGGGGGCGGTTAGGAGTCTTTTTGGTCATTTTTACAAATTGTAGTAGTCCATGGCTACAAAATGAGTCTTTGTAAGGATTTCAGCTGCACTTTATAAAATAGATCACACAATTTACCCCTTTCAATTAAGAAAAGGGAACATATCCTGAGATTTTCCTGCTGGAAAAGTTAGAGGATCTGGGACACACCCTTGATGAACATTGAATTTTCACTACCCCTCCCCCATCCTAATTTCATATAGGTCAAAAGGAGAAAAAGGAATGATTCCACTGTGAAGAGAAATTTAGCTGAAATTTATGTGGAAATATCGAGAAAATCTGTGATGAAATCCAAGAGCAATTGTGCAGATTGAGACCAAAATCCTGATGGAACCACAAATACAGAAGCTGATCCAGTGGAAACCCCTCGGATATGGGGAAAATCTTATTAGGAAAAGTATGAGCGATGCAAGGATTCCAAACCCCAATAAATAAGCGTAGTTTGGCAGCATGAACTGCAAAACGGGCCATCTGTAATGTCCAAAAAAGTGATATGGTGCAAAGGTCCTGGCTTTTCGAAGAAGATTCATGCGTCCAGTTGTTAAAAAATATTTTACAATCCCTGCTCCTCAATTCCCTCAAGCTATAAAAACCCAACGTTCTGCTAATGGTAGAGCTCTTGGTTGCTTTGTAATATTCTTAATATATCATTAATTCTGCCAAAATACTTTAACATTTTATAATTTTAAAAAAATCTGGTCGCTCTAAAGGAATCACCTAATCCAATTGAGGGCCCCTGCTCATTATTATCAGTAATGTCCATGGCCATCACGTTAGTGAATACAGTGCTAGCCTCCCTCAGCAAAGAAAACCTTAGGAATCATCTCCTATGAGTATCACACACTTTCCTGAATAATGAGATAGAATTTGGATTATCAACATTAGTGGAATGCTCAATCAGTCAATTTAATCTTCCAAACCTAGAAAAATAACTGAAACACTGAGTGGCAGGAACCATTGTCAACCCAATCCTCTAAACCTATGTAGAAAATGAAAATGATGATCTGGTGTACGCACCCCTGGAGAGAACCGTTGGGTTCAAAATTGACTAGACAATTGTTATTCCCCACTATCAAGTGCACATCCAAACGAATTGGAGATTCAGGTTAGGTGTACACAATGGAAGAACAAAACCATATCCTCTTCTTAACTCAACCATTCAGAACTTGATGCTTAAAGCTTGGTCAGAATTACTGCTGGCGCTCAGCCTGGTGTTCGTGACAGGAATATTGTACGCAATTAATAATTCCATCATTTATCTCCCCATGGACCTTAAGCTAAATTATCAGAACGATGATGCCATGTGGACTGTGGATGATGTCATGGGTATTGGAGTACCCTTTATGGAAGCCAAGTCTTTTGTTAGCATGGCAGTTGTCTGACAGTACCATCCTTTTTTCATACTAGCAACAGTGGCAAAGCCTAAGGACACTTTAATGGTCTGATTAGTCCTTCTTCTGCTAGTTGATTCAGTCTTAAGCAATAACAATATCTTCAGCCTTTAAATGGTGGTAGGGCTTTGATTTGAACAGTTTAGAGGATATTTTATCCATTTTGTGAATCCTATAACATGAAGAGTCAATAGTTGTTAAAATCAGTAAAAAGGATGCCCTTAACTCGTCCATTGGCTCGTTAGTAACCTTCTGTTGTTTGGGATCACTTCCCTAAACCTGAGCTTGTCAAAGTCCCCTATGGCATGTACCTGGTCAATATTGTTTTAACTGGTCAATCAGGCCTGTGCAATAATCTGGCCTTGATTGACTCAAATTATTTTTGTAGTATTTTTGAACTCAACAGTCTATTCTCACAAGTAGTCGGTATGATAGAAACTAGATAAAACTCTAAGTTCTTGTTTGCGGATTCTACCATGACTGTAAACTTTTGAGAGAGTATCTATCAAAATTTCACGCTTATCAACTGGGTCATTTGGCTTTAATCCCCTGGACAGATCTTCATGGTGTTGCTAGAACTCAGTGGAAGCCCTTATTCCATGATGGCCATAGAGGGTATCTGCTTCATGCCCTTCTCTGTAAAGGTGTAGTGAATGGGGTAAATTGATTGATTTGTCTCACTAAACATGTCTATTTCTTCTGCAGTTTAGCGTCCACATCCTTAAACACCAGCGGAAGTTGATAACTCAGGATACTCATGGTGCTGGTGGTTTATTTGATCTTGGCATTGAACTCACGAAATTGCATCCAATCAGGAAGTCATAGTGGTGATTATCCAAAATCTATGTTGGAGCTGTTAGAACCATGCATCCAAAATGTAAGTGTAATGCTGAGTAGGCTCCTAAAGCATGGGTAACTTCAGGTCTGGTAGTTCATTACTTCATATTATAGTTGATATCAGGCATAAACTTCAGCCTCTTCATGAGCTTAGAGGACATTATGTTGATTGGAGATTTAGTTTCCAGCACAGCCAAGATGCATACTTTCTGGATAATTACTTCCACTTTCAGCACACTCTTGCTGTTGAGATTCTGATATGACTGGACACTAAGGCTGAAATAGTCATGGTAGATCAGCTAGAATTCGCTAACAAAAATTATAGAGCGTGAGTATTTAAGCGAATTGTGATGAGGAGATATTGAGCTAAACATATGATATTGGATCGCCTCCAAATGAGGTGATAAGGTGATATCAACATTCAAAAAATATGATTTAAATTGCCTCGAATTAGGGTGATAGTGGGTTGAAGAATAACAAGCAGAAACAAAGAAGAATATGGCGGAATAATTAGCTAAGCAAAAGGTTGGTACTGACTGATGTTTCTGAGATATCAGCGAGATGGGAAGATTAAATGGAGGAGGTTTTTTAGTAGTTAGAGAGAGAATGAGAAAACTAGGAGGGTCCGCTGAGATTATCATATTAAAATAAAAAAGTGTTTTTGAAGGAATTGCTCCCTTTTATTATATTTATTTGATTTGAGTGTGTTCCAAGGGACCAACAATCTTCATATCATCCATTCCAATTGCTCAGTGGATTGACCCTGCGCAAAAACCCTTACGGCATATCTTAACAATTCTGCCAATTTTATAACAGTGGTGCTCACTGCAGGGGGCCCATTGATCAATTATAAAATATAAAAATTTTCCAGTTGCTGGCCATGTCGCCTCAGGGTTGCTTTGATGGGGAATCTGCACAATACGCTGGCCCTGTTGAATATGCAGATCTCAAACTTGCATTGGACACTGTACTCAAAAGGCAGGAAGAGCTGCTCCATGAGGTTTGTAGTAATAAGCTGCCTCCTTTTGATTGTGATGGGAATATTCATGGATTCTTTAAGCAATTTGAGCTTGTGATGGGAGGAGCCTCAGATTGGCGGTTAGTGAAACTGTTAATATCCTCCTTGGATGTTGGAAGCGCCAATCAAGTCATCTTCTACCTTTAAGGCAGTTTGATTACATATTAAGAAGTAAAGGATATAGTGCTGCAGTTGTTTGGCGGAACTGCAAAGATGGTGCAGCGGAAGGCTGAGTTCTTGATCATTGAGTTCCAGTGGAATGAGACTCTCTCTGCATTTGCTGATTTATTTATGGTGGAATCTCACATGTTAATTGGGACAGGGATTTTATCTGAATCTAACATATGCATTGCCATGACCTCCGCAGAGAAGCTGTACCATGAGCTTCACACTGTCATGACCCTGATGTTGGATGATGACGTGCCCCTGCTTAAAATTATTCAGTTCTTGCGCAGTTTAGCTGTAACCTTTTCCTCCACCCAATACAGAGCGGAACCAAACAGCCATTATTGCTATCCCTTATTATTTGGCAAACTTTAGTCATTCAGTGCAGGTTCTTCCAAGTTACCCTCAGCAGCTTAACTTTCGCTCCAAACCTGTCTATCATTATCAGCCCAACTACCGCCCTAGCCCTGCTTACACTGATTACTTACAGTCCAAATTTTGACATGGCTCGTTTTACATTAATCAGTGATGTGGGCCCTATGAGGTCAGTTGTTTCAAATTCAGTCGATGGGGCATCTGGCATGGTGGTGCCCCAATCATCAGGTCCCTCACGTATATCCAGAATAGTACTGCCAGGGAAAGTCAGAGTAGTAATGATGAAACTCTCTATCTCCGCTATCCCAAATCCAAACTTCCCACCTGAACCCATCACAGAATATTCAGTGGAAGTCCCCCTGTACAATGAAGCAGTATTATATCAGCAGCCAGTTGGAGTGGTGAATGGATTGACATAAATGCAGTCTGCGGCTGTTGCGGAGAAGAGGTCTCAGATGCAGTCCAAGCTGTATTATTGTCTAATGTTTAACCAAGTTTCCCCTGAAAAGTTGGACCCCTCATCAATGCACCTTCCTTGCAAGCAGTAAACGTTGCTCTTCCAGTCTACACCATTATAAAACAATACCCCAGAATCATTGAGGGGATTGCGTGTTTTCTTGGAAACAGAGACTCCTTAAATGTCCATGTTATAAACAGTAAAAACGCATCTTGCTCCGAATTTACTTACTGTGATCTGGTTGTAGCCAAAACCTGAGTCCATGCTACCATAGTTACCAGCGCCCCCATCAACATAGTCTCCACAAACCTGGTGGCCAAGTTGACATCAAAACCGGATGTGAAACACCAGATGGCACAAAGAACCGCTTGAGCGGAAAACAAGGTCTCCAAGGGAGCTTACAGTGCGCTTTCATTGCAGTTTGGTTCTATTGTCATGGTAGCCCCAGCTATAGTGTTACTGAATAGTTTTTATGATCTTCTAATTGGAACTGCCTTCTTGCAACACTATGGGGCTGTCATTGATATGATGGACGATACTTTTTGAATATTAGGTCAGTGAATCCCAATTCACTTCACCTCTATGGGAATGCCAAAAGATCTGGTGCATATAGGGAATATCAATCTAGCTTATAGTGATGAGTGATCCCCATGTGCTACCATCAACTAAAGGGAAAAACCCAGGTTCTTCTCCAACTGATTTATGAATATCAAGGTCTGCCTCTCAGAGCTGCTGGACCTATATCCATTCCTTCCAGACATCAAGTTATATTGAACACTGAATTGGTGGTTGAAGTTCCAAAAAAATCTATGGGGAATTTATTGGGCCATATCAGCAATTGCAATTTGAGCCCCACGTGGCTCTAGGTATTATATTACCAGGGCAGGGAGAGATCAAGGTTTTACTTGCAAATCTACAAACAGAACCACTGAAAATCCTCTGACGCCAAATAGTGGCATATGTACATTTGACCCCCATTGAGGAGGTTCTTCTGGTTCATGAGTTTGGGTCGCTGGAGAAATTTGGCCTGCCTTTTGAACCACAGTCAGTGTAATGGCAGTTGTATTGCGCTATAAATTTAATGAAATTTCATAATCACAGAAGGATTAGGTGATAGCTTTATTAAAAATATAAAGAGATTTTTGCTGTTGACGACCATGATTTAGGATGTGTGTGGTGGGTGGTTCATTGGCTGGACACTGGATACCATCCTCCCATCAGGTAACAGCTGATCCACTGATCAAGGGTGGCAGAAGAAGTAGTATCTGAGGAGATTGACAAGCTGCTAGAGCAAGGGATGCTTGAACCATCAAAGAGTCCATGGGCTTCGCCTGTTCTTATTGTAAAAAAGAAGGATGGTACTAACCACATAGTAATTGACTACCAGAAGCTCAACAGCATCACCAAAAAGGCTTTTACCCTTTGCCACGGATTGATAAGTGCTTTATTGGTTATATGAAGTTTACTATTTTTTGGCAATGGGAATGATATCCAGTTATTGGCAAATCAAGTTGCCCATGGTGGAAAAAGATAATTGTGCCATAATCATATCAAAAGGGCTTTTCCAACTGACTCATATACCGCAAGGGCAGTGTAAAGCCCCAGCTACGTTCCAACGAGCAATGTACACCATCCTGGGCGACATGAAGCTGTCATGCATAATTGTGTACCTCAACAATATCAACACCTTCTCCCGCATATTCTCTGAGCACCACATCCATTTGGAAGAAGTTTTCCGCTAGCAGGCTTAGGCCAATATTAATATCAAGCCCCAGAAATGTCACTTCTTCAAGGATCATCTGGAGTACCTCAGTTTTTTGTGGATGCAACTGGGCTGAGACCCCAACCAACCTAGTTGGAGGCTATCCAAAAGATGACTACGCCAATTAGTAAGTGGGACATTCAGGCGTTTTTGAGGATGGTGGGTTATTACCAACGCTTTATACCCAATTTCAGTTGCATTGGAGGTCCTCTGTTTAAGCTTTTGATGAAGGGTGCCACGTTCAAATGGACGGAATGGCGCCAATGCGCCTTTAATACACATTGAATGGCGTTAATCAGTGCTCTCATGTTATGCTACCCTAATTATGATAAAGAATTTATTATATATATGGATGTACCCCTTTCCGCTGTTGGGGCCATCCTGTATCAGAAGGACGATGAGGGGGAGGAGCACCCAGTGGAGCACTGCAGTCATAGCTTGAATTGCCATGAACTTAATTACATCATAACCGAGTGGGAGTGCTTAGTGATGATATATGCATATAATCAAATTTGAGTATATTTTCACGGAGTAAAGTTTAAGGTCATAATGGATCATGCATTGTTGCACTGGTTGCAGAATCTAAGATCCTGAGGGGCGGTTAGCTCAATGAGCTCTTAGGCTGCAGGCTTACAACTTCAAAATCCTTCACTGACCTGGAGCAAAACACCAAAACGCCAATTGCTTATCAAGATTGCCAGTGATTGCATTTACGTAGAATTTAAGTGACATAATGTATGACAAAATGCTCATCAGAAAATATGACAATGAGCCACCTCAAGTTATTAAGGTTATAAATGGAATCAGAGCCATTACGTTTCAGAAAAATTGGGAATTGTATAAGCAGATATGGGACACTACTGTGAATATCCCAAGACTTTCTGCCCGCCCAACTATTATTATTATCACACATAGAGTGTTGGACATGGTGGAGTACATAAGACCCTGGAGTTGCTGCGACCATGGTACTATTGGGAAAACATGGACCTCAACGTGCTTGAGACAATTATTTGCTGCCACCAGTGACAGGTGATAAACCATTTCGCCAAAAGACTTCATACTGGGTAGTAAAGCTGCACTTTGCCTGGAACACCATTTCAATTGATGTCATGGGTCCCCTGCCAACAGGGACAAACTGGTCCAAATACATCCTGGTAGCTTCAACCACTTGACCAGGTGGGTTGAGGCTTAGGCAATATGTAATTTGGGTGCGCTCATGGTGGCTAAGTTTGTTATAAAATTTATAATTCTATGACATGGTTGTGCTCAGCTCATCCTTACTGATAACAGAAAGAACTTCACCTCACAATCTTACCTAAGCTCAACTAATTGATGGGCATCCGCAGGGATTTGACGACCCCATTATTACCCAGAATCTAATGGAATGATTGAGCAAGCTAATGGTACTTTGGTGAACATACTCCAGAATCTGGTGATGGATGAAAATTCTGACTGGACTTCACTTCTTTCCACCACCATTTTCACTTATAACACTAGCTACCCTTCCGCCATGGGGAAAGTCCTTTTCAATTATTGTATGGACGGCACCCTTCTCTTCCGCCATGCTCTATTCTTGTGTAGAGGATACTGGAGAAATGGATTCTCACTGGTATTTGACTAACCTACCAGGCACACTAATCAAACTACAAACTGAAGTATACTTGTGCAGTTTAGCCAAGAAGATTAAAACTCAGGCAGCTGATAAAGTATGGCGTAGCAGCCTTGCTCAGTTCTAAGATGGAGATATGGTTTTGTTTTATGACCAGCACTGGTTTGGTTGGAAACACAATCTGGCCCAAATCTGGATTGGTCCGTTTGAAGTTGTGGGAAACCAGCTTAATTATGCTCGCTGGTGCTTCCACCAGATGGCTTCCACAATAAATTTTTAAAATAAAAATTTAAAATAAAAAGCGCTAGTAAAAATTGGATTTTTATGAATTTTAATAAGCGCACAATAAAGGAAAAATGATAATCCTCAACCTCCAACTATCTAGCATTTAAAGTAATTTTGAGGGTTGGTACCATCTAGTACTAAAAAAAAGTAATTTTGAGGGCTGAGGGGGAAGTCAAGAATATGTTCAGAATAGCTATACTTATTCTGAATTAGGAAATATGCAGGAAGAGCGTGTCATAACTCAGGAACTCACATCAGGGCTGCGGAATGAAGGAAAAGGAATTCTGATTGGCCCAAATGTACCCATGAGGTAACATTTTTATAAATTTGAGCCAATAACCACCCAGGAAATTTATTGCACCTTGGGGGACCCCCGCAAGCCTATAAAAGGGGGTCCCCATGAAGGTGCATTGAAGGACTTTGTTGGGGTCAGGAGAGTGCCTGCCAATGATAATCCCAAAGTCTGTGGTGAGGTCAGAGTAATCTGATCAGCCAATTTTACTAGTGCTTGTACAGATTTTGAACTGGTGCTTCCCCAATTAATGGGGTTCCACCAAGAATTGGCCAGGGACTTTTGGCCAATTTCTTCAACTTCTTATTTTTATTTTTAATAAATGAACTCTTAACAACATTGGAAAATCGCAAATGGCTGACATTTTCCTTTTCTGGTGGTGACTCAACCTACAGCATTCTTATTTTTAGGCTGCAAAGTTAAATGTCTGACAGAAGTAATTGAGAAAAAGGGATTGATGCCTATACAATCAAGGATCCCATAAGTGGTCAAATAAACAGACTGAGTGCACTTGAAGTTCCTTTGGCCATATAAACAGTAGGAGCTTAATGTCCAGTCAAGGGGAGGTAATGTCAAGATTCTGATATGACTGGTTGATAAGGCCAAAATAGTCATAGCAGATCGGCTAGAATTCGCTGACAATAATTATAGAATATAAGTATTTGAGCGCCTTGCAATGAGGCGATATTGGGTCAAACAGATGATATTGGATTGCCCCTCAAATAAGATGATAAGGCAATATCAACATTTAAAAAATATAATTTAGATTGCCTCAAATTAGGGCAATATAGAGTTGAAGAATAAAAAGCTGAAACCAAGGAGAATATGGCGGAACAAATAAAACTAAGCAAAAGGGTTGGTACTGAATGAAGTCGCTGAGATATCAGCGAGATGGGAAGATTAAATGGTGGAGGTTTTTAGTAGTTAGAGAGAGAATGAGAAGACTAGGAAGGGTCCGCTGAGATTATCATATTAAAATAAAGAAGTGTTTCTGAAGGAAATGCTCCCTTTTATTATATTTATTTTTTAGTGTGTTCTGAGGGGCCAACGATCTTCATATCATCCTTATCAATTTTTCAGCGGGTTACACTGCGCAAAAACTTTATGGCGTATCTTAACAAATCCGCCAATTATATAACACTTGCCAAAATGGTTCCCAGTGGTCAGAACATCAGTGGCAGATTCTTCAAACTGTCTCAGAGTTTCAACGCTTGTTGTAGTAAATAATACCTTACTATTCATTTTAAGCTCTTGAATGAATCCATCACCAGCTTCTCTCCTTCTTCAAACAAGCTAATGATTTAGGTAGTTAAGTTTTCTTGATCCAGGTAGATTTTAATCAATTCAGTTCCATCATTTCCATTGACTCTTAACCTAAAAGCACAGCTTC
Organism: Massospora cicadina; assembly: GCA_022478985.1. Classification (NCBI taxonomy): domain Eukaryota; kingdom Fungi; phylum Entomophthoromycota; class Entomophthoromycetes; order Entomophthorales; family Entomophthoraceae; genus Massospora; species Massospora cicadina. The sequence continues at coordinate 27,345 of JAKSZP010008084.1, read as the reverse complement.
ATGCTAGGTGCGCCTAACACGTGGTACCCTGCACTAGCCAAATTCTCATTTTTGTTATTATCATCACCCTCAGTATGCAGATCCACCCGGTTCATGGCGTAGGTGGCACCCTCTTTAAGAGGTGTTCTTTTCAGCAGGAATTAGCGGACAAGATTGGTAGAAATGCCCAAGCTGATGGCACTTATTGCAGGTCAGTTCTCAATGGGGCAGGCGTTCTGTTGGTTTGGGATTCTTATCCTTTAGTTTATTGCACTTGTCATTAGCAATGTAAACTGCCTTGCTAATTATAAAAGGGGTGTTCCCGTTGTCTTATACTCCAATTTGTACATCCCTTGAACAATGATTAATGCTTCATCTATAGCCTTTAGGGACATTAAACTCTTGACTGCAAGAGGCATATGCATCAAGGCAGGATGTTTTCTAATAAACTCAGCAGAACTGTTATTGCTATAAAAATTTATAATTCCCATTGTCCATAGCTTTTGAGCTATGAGATGGTAGCAATAGATGTAATTGCTACTTGACTCATTTTTGCTATATTCATAAGCTAATTCCTGTTTCATGTTTTGGACATCTTGTTCACTAAAAACTCTGAGAAGAGGATACTCTTTACTTCAATCCAAATTAGCCCAGGTTGTAGGCTCTCAACAAGATCTCTTGATCCTTACAACTCATGCATCCTTGCACTTATGAGCCTTTTGGTGGTTACTCTCACCATCCATTATATTCTCATACATCTGGAGGAAACCAGCAATTGTTCCCTCTCTAGGTGTGCACATGGCCTTAAGTTAAGATTTAAAATTAGGTTTTTCTTAAATAGTTTCAGCACGCATCATGAGCGGTTTTGTGCCAGTTATTTATGTGTCCAATACTGGTGTCTCCAACCAAGTAACTGGTTGATTAGAGGTAAGTATTGTTACAATATACATTTGAGCCTTCAACTTATCATACATTTGTCCATAATGTACAGCATGTTATCATGCTGTTCTAAGCGCTCTCCATAATCATTCAGAGTGCAAATGTTTACTTGTTCTCTTTCTCAAGGGATAAAATTCAATCCTCAAGATCCTAAATGGTAAATTCAAGCTTTATTATGAGTGAAGTCCCTCTCACTAATGGTATGGAGGCAATTCGTGCTCTTCTAGTGGTCCCCTTGACGCGTTCAAGCTGGTTTTATAGATCAGACAATATTAGTTTAAGGGTATGGAGTCTCAAAATGGATATTTCCCTCATCCTCGCTATAATTAAAAAACACCCATGATACACTTCATATCCACATTGACAAACTTCTCATGAGGATTCTCATGATCTTTGCACTGGTCAGCTGATGTCACCCCTTTAGTGAGCACCACAATCAGCTCGCTGCCCTCAGGTTGCTTAGCTTATGACGATGAATTGCTACTCAGGGAATCAGTTCCAAACAGATTAAACACTGGACAACCTTCAGAATGGGCATGATCATCCTCACTGAGAAATTCATCTTCTGATGTTAACCAATGTAGCATCATTCTCTTATCTAAACTGCTTGCACTAATGGAAAAACTATTGGTGACACTCTCTTACATGTTCTACTTATGTTACCCTTTGTGACACAGGGAATCATATCCAATCTCCCCTTGGAAATCTCAGCTCCAAAGTTTCTGTGCAATTAGGTGTCCTGTTCAAACAAAGAAGATCTCAGACTTGTTAATATATTCTTCTCAAAAGATAATCCCAAACTGGTTATTTGTGATAAATCACTCAAACTGTGCAATTGAAACTAAAAGAATAAACTGAGATTCTGTGGGAAAATTTTTTAAAGTAAAAGTGAAGTATTTTTTATACTTATAGTGAAAATTCAAGATATAAAATGAATGAAAATTGAAAGTAAATTGGTATTTTGGTAGTGATATTAAGGTCTTCATGATCCCCTAGTCAGGCAGCATCTTATATCTGCTTTAGTTTCTTCATCCATTTTGCTTAATTTAAGTATCTGTGAGCTCCTTCTTGTGGTGATTACCCTTAAACTGAATGTCCAGGGGCCCTTTCTTCAGTCCCCGCTTCTAAGGTGTGAGCTGAAACTTCATCTCAGATTATATATATCTTTTACCCAACTTGGCGATATGCTTTTAATTTTCAGGTTTGTACAGTAGTACGTCTTTAATACGCCATAAATCAGGCTTTCAAGTAACTTCCAAAATTGGTTGATTGCCAACTACTGGTAATATTCAGTTGTGATGTTTTCTCACTCCTGTCAGAATAATTTGTTTGTGTCATCTCTTTATCATCAGCAGTCTGCAAATTATTTTTCCATCCCCCCACAAAAAAAGATATAAAGGGGGTCAAAATTCATAATCAATTTTGATGGCTGAATTGTCTTCACCAATTAAACCTCTTTGGTCTTCTGGTAGCAAGTTATTTTGGATAACACATTCAAAGAACTATTTAAATTCCTATGCCCATCTGAATCTATAAAAGGTGTTGTTTAATTCCTTCCACGGAAGTTAAGCTGCCTGAAACTCCGCCAGATTGAAAGTTGTACTCTGTTCATTCCACCGGTTGAGGAATGTTCTTCTGGTGCTCTTTTAGCTTTATCTGTGATAATAAGAACTTCCCAGTGTGCGCCAAAAGTGAGGTAGACATCAGCCACCAATATTTTGATTTTACAATATTTAAAAATCACTGATCCATTATGAGGCTATTGCCATCCAGCAAATGGTCACTATCATATTTACACCCCATGCAGGAAATATTCATTGTAGAAATGCTATCTCAGTAACTGATCCAGCTACAAGCTTTCCTGTACCATTATTGTATATGGTCTGTACACTCAGCAATCATGGGAAAAGCGATAAATTTATAAGCGCCACCATTACAAAGGTCTGATACTAAAAAAAGTCAGTATATTCTCCAATAAGCTTTAAAGACCATCAAGTTCTTGTGACATATTGGGGTGCTTTAAAGCTACACGCCTGGCATTTTCCTCAGACTAATCATCAAACATGGTAAGGCAACTTTAAGAATCAAGCTCTGATGGCTTGTAAACTTGCCAATGCTAAAAACATGTCTATCTCTGGCAATTACCAAACGGAATAATCAGCAAAGCTAATTGATTAGCATCATCTGATTCTGACATTCTTATCCTAGCCAAAACTTCCATTTATGACATTTTTTCTCACTTATTTTCTCATTTTTATTTTCTAATAATTTAAATAAAAGTGCGAATCTCTTAAAAAACACCTCTAACTGCAAGATTAACATGGGTAAAAAAACTATACTGGGTTTGGAACCTGTTCTGGTTAGGACAAACATTATATCCTCTAAACTTTTCTTTCTACTCGGCATAACTTTTCAACCAAATTATTGGATAAAAAAGTAAAAGTTAATTGCCCGCTGTAGTTTCGCTCCAATGTCCTCAGATTCCCCGCCAGCTGCCCCAGTATGGGGCAGCGGCGAAACTTCCCCGCTGTTTTCCATCCAACAGGAAAACACACTTGGACTGGCTTGCCCAGTCATACCAAACCCTGAAACGATTCATTCCTCCCAAGGATCTTGGCACCCACCTTGCTCAAACCAAGCAGTGCCTCGCTGCCCCCTGGTGCTCCCCTGGAGCAACATGCATTTTGGCTTTACGGTCAACTATGAGAAACTTTTCCCCTACCATGACCAAGCCATTATCAAAATGGCTCAGGCGGTGATGCATCCTGCCACTGTTTTGACTACTGTCCCTATAAGGGGCACTTTGATCTCAGCTTCACCTGTGAAGGTGATTCTGCCACTGCGGCAAATGTGCCCCTAGTTTTCCAGTGTGCCCTTCTCCCCACAATTTGGACCTGGCTCCCAGCGGATACCACTTTGGTGGTTCAGTTCTCTGGTTTGCCCAACCACCTTCCCCTGAGGTGCTCCACCAGGAGCTAATGGAAGGTTTTTCAGCCTATTACTCCAACCCCATCTTGCAATTTGTGGTCCCAAATGGGGCCACACGCCTCGCTGTGCCTTAGGCGTATGCCATGATCAGCCCTGAAACAAATAAAATTTCCCTGTCAATTCCCCCTCATGCCATTATCCCCTCTGCCCCAACCATTCATTCTGGGCCCTCTTCAAGGGCGGTTTGATGATCTGTCCATCCTGTTTCAAGTTGGACCACTCAAACGCAATTGCCCATCCCTAGCTGCTTCTGATGGCACTAATTTTCGCCCGCTGGCCTCCAATACACTGCCCACCTCACGCCAGCTTCAGTATGGGGTACAATCCTACCCCTCTCCCTCAAAGCCCGTTGCTGCAGCTGCGCCTGCAGCCACTAATCAGCCTCCTCCTCACCTCAGTGCCACAAATGCTCCCTCCAATCAAGCGCTGGCTTGGACCCCAGTTTGATCCCATACTTTTTCCAATGAATTAACCAAACTTCAACCATACGCCAATTCCCCAATTCAACAAGAACCCATGGGAGTTATTGGCTGAAATTGACAAATCAGGTAATCTCATTGAAGAACCATCTCTTTAAATTGAGTGGTTCTTTAATGCAGAATGGGACGCCAAATACCCCCCTCGTTTATATGCCCCACAGCCAAATGCCAAATCATTCTACAGTGACCATCAGCTTGCAGTAGAAGCAGCTGCCACACCAGATTGTCGTCCCCTCCACAAAGCTGTCGCCAATTACAATGAATCAATTGCACAAAAATTTCAACGAAGCTATCCAGAACGTGGTAACTCTAGCACTGAATCCTAAAGCTAAGATTACCTGAACTAATATTGCCACATTAATCAAACTACCAGACGCCTGCATTAAAGCTAAAAACCTTTAGCCAAATATATCACTGCCATTTTCATAGCTGGCAATTTCTAGGAAATACCAATCGTTTTGACACTGAACCACATGCCGCTGATGCCCCAACGCCCTTGCAATCCACCTTGACACATACCCTACTGGGATGAGGAAGCTGCTGCTGAAGATGAATCCCCAATCCCCCTCCCCTTCTTCCATGTAGGGATAAACGGTCTATGCTGCCCACCTGGTTGGTTGTTTCGTTCTGTGTGTTTCATTCAATCCGCTCTTTTAGGCGTTTTGTTTGAATAAATTAGTTACAGAAGTTTTAGTTTTAGTTTTAGTTTTTAGTTTGGTAATGTCCGCCCCCTGGTCAGCTTACCTCATTTGAATAAAAACATTGTATCCTCTATTTTCACTTAATGATAACATTAGTACTATGATTTAATCTAAATAGTAATTTTTGATTATCACACAAGAGATATTGGCAACTTCAAAAGTACCAATTAAACTGGGTGAAAGCCATATCAGGCAATGGACAAAACGGTGCGCCAAAGGGCAAGAAACGCCCTGGAGGGGGACCAGGAAACAATGCCGCCAAGAAACCACAAACTCAGGCACCACCTGGGTTTGTGGAGTTCATCATAAAGCAAAATCAATACATGGAAATCCAAAATAACCAACCCCTATCAAAAGGTGAGCACGGACTCCAACTTTACCTAGGGTTTGAGTCTCCAAATCTGTGGGAGAAATTGGGTGAGTCACAGGCCTCCCACTTCCCCTATGCGGTGCATGTTACAATCCACATGATCCAATGCAGCTGGATTGATTTGGGCTTTGATACCAAAGAAGATGAAGACGCCGCCGCAAAAGTCTGCGTCAAAGTTGCCCTCCCCAAGGGCAAATTGTGTGCACCGTGCACACAAGATGGAACAAAGTGAACATTTTTGTTCATATCTTTTGACTCTCTCCCTACCACCCTTCCCTGCAAGCAAATTGAGGAGGAGCTCCGATCTGGACTTACCTACTATGGAGAAATTAAACAACGCAAATTACAGCGGTTTCACCTGATGCCAAACCTGTGCACAGGAAAGGCAATCGCCATGATCCACCTACTCCCTGAGGTGGCTGCAGACTTCACAAGGATCCCACACACAATAGCGTTTCAACTCCCAGATGGGAGTGTGTCAAAGATATTCCACGTCACAATGGAACGTGCACCGCCTATTTGCAACCACTACACCGCATTGGGGCACAAGGAACATGCATGCCACATAAAGGAGGGCATCATGGCCACAGACTTCTGAGATGACGCCATGGACAAAGACAATGTAGAATTTGGCAAAATAACTGACGCCAACCACCAATTCCAATGGGAAGAGGATGGGCAATACCTCCTCATAGACCCAGTAACACCCAAAGCATGCAAGTGATGCAGAAGGCCTGCAAGCGGGAAGCGGCCAAGGCTGAATCACTTATGTCCTCCTCCATTGACCCCACCAAATTCAGGAGGACATAGAGGAAATAAGCCAAGCTAACCAATCAGAACAGACTTCCCAAGCTGAGGAGGACATGGAGGAATTTTATCCGAGCCACCCAATCAGAGCAGTACTCCCAAGCTGAAAATTTTCTCAATAATGTGACTGAATCACCAAATGGTATCAATCAAGAAAACTTAGCTGGACAATTCAGCTCCACTATAATCGAAAAAGTGGGACCAATTCTTTAAATTCGCACCCCAAAACCACAGAAATAAATCAGCACACTGCACTTGACCACCATGAGTTAAGAGCGGGAAATTTGCCACAAATCCTAAAAACTGCAATACCCTCAAGAAATTGACACAGGGTTTGGAATCAAAAAATGACACAGAATACACTGTCCCAAAAACACAGAGCAGGGCTAGCAAAAATGGCGTTAGTAGTGGGCAGGGAGGCCCTTCAACCGCTCCTGAGGCGCTGCAGGCACCTCAGTGACAATAGGGATGCTAAACATCATGAGAGCCAGTGCTCATGCATCCCAAGCCAAAAGGCTGGACTTCCTGCGAAAATCTCTTGTAGATACCTTGGCCATCCAAGAAACCCACTGCCTACAGGGGGAAGAGGGATCCTGGTCAGCCAAGGTCTCACCATCCCTATTGGTATAAACATCAAACTTTGGGGTGGTCATCCAAAATAACAAAAAGCTAAAAATCATGAACTCCTCATCATATCTGCACAGTTGCATTCTGGTACCAACAATTGAAAACCAAGAGGACACAATTTTGATAGCATGCATCTATGTACCATGTACCGCAGCTGAGAGGGAAAAATTCCTTGAAACCATCCCAACCCTCACCCTCCCACCAGATACCATCCTACTGGGCGACTTCAACTGTTGGGATAATCCAAACATGGACCAATGGTCTAACCCCCAGATGATACCCACCGGGGCACATAAAGTTCTGTGCAATGAAAGCATCCCTTGCCCTACATGATACCCTCCCCCTGGGTCACCACTCCTTCCCCCACATGACCCACCCCAACATATGCGAGGGAACGCTCATTTCAATGACCTGCATTGACTACATCCTCATTTTAAAAACCCACCATTTGAACATCTCCAAACTTTGCAACAAAAAAGATTAATTTCTATGTCCACTGACTCATTTTGGTGCAGCTCTAGCTGACCTGAACTCCCACACAGGCGTCGACCTGGAGGAAGCTACACCTGGAGAACATAAAATTGCCCAAAATATCTGACTGGTCAAACACAAGGCCACAAACCCAGAATTTACAACCCCATTCATATCAGTTCACATCAAAACCTGGGCAAATTTCAAAACCAAACGAATAAATAAAATTTGCCATCTCGCCTTGCATAAGTACACTGCTGACACAGCCACAATCAGGTTCACCTTGGAAGAACTGGACAACCTCAAGCTCAACACACCTGAATTCCAGCTATAGCCCCAACTGGGGGCACAAATGAGTGTAATATATGACTGCCTAAATGCACTCATCTTCAAAGACTAGCACATAATCAAAGTATCAAGAAAAGGTAAGTTCATAAAATAAGGCAAAACCTGATCAATGTACTTCTTCCGCCAATTCCACTCCTGAGGCAACCAGCCTGAATGCACACAGGTCCAAAAAGATGATGGCACCGTGGCAACTGACCCAGAGGAGGTCAAGGCGGAATTACACCATTAATACACAGAACTATATTGTGACTGTAATTGATCAGGTGCCACCTGATCCATACATTGCCTCAGACCAGGTGGCATTTGATCCAAATATTGCTTTGATATAAAGTGCCTCAAACTTGAGGAAGTCGGAGTTAGTGAGATTTGACATTTCAAAACCAAAATGCATCCATGAAAAAATGATGTCAGGCTTATGCATGGCACAGATGATGGTCTGGTAGGATGTGGAGTCTTTGTGAGAAATGTTCTGGATGGTGTTCAAGAGAGCCTAGCGTAGGAGGGAGCTTACACAATGCTAGTGGAGCGCTATTTATTAGGGGATATTTTGGCCCTGAATGGCCAGTTGCGTCTTCTAAGAAAATACCCAGAAATTTAATAAAATTGCTTGCTAACATAAAAACATTATTACTATTAAGATATAGTATTGGATCAAAGTATGAGCTCAACTAGTGAGCTTGGTGTGGCGTTGGCGTTGTTCTCGGCCCTGTCCTGGAGCCAGACCCTGCTGTTGACGTGCAGCGTCATTGGGACCGTGGTGCAGGAATATGTGGCAACAACGAGGTATGGAAGAAGGGTTCAGGGATGGGCTTCAGCAGGCCTGTACCTAGTATGGTCAGCTTTTGGCTTCTACTTACCAATTCCTTTGTGGCATATCAGCGTGAACCTGCCCATTATAATGACACCCCAACTGACCCCCAAAAAATTAGAGATTTTATACACAACTGGAATACAACGTGCACCGCTGGACTACAACCTCCTGGACCTAATAATGCAGGAGGAGCTCTAGGACACAGTCCAAATTGCACGACGTAGAAAATGCCCAGGGCCTGATGGATTACCCTACAAATTTTACAAAAAATATTTCAAGCAAATAGTCCCTCTCCTCTTAGCATCAATGAACCAGTGCCTTCTGGAGACACGCCTCCTGCCTGGTGGCCAGGACTCCTATGTCATAACCCTGTTTAAAAAGGGTGAAAACTGGACATGGCCAACTGGCGCCCAATTGCACTCTCTAACACTGATACAAAACTACTCACGAAAATTTTAGCAACCAGATTAGGCACACTAGCCTCCGAAGTCCTGTCACCCAATCAGTTTGGGTCCATACCAAGGCGTTCAATTTGGACAAACATACACTCCGTTGCAAACATATTCCAGTCTAAAGCAACTGGAGCACTGGTATTCCTAGACCAGGAGAAGGCATATGACCGCATTAGTTGGTCATACCTGAAGGAATGCCTGAGCGCTTTCAAACTCTCACCCAGATTCATAAACTGGGCGATGCTCCTTACAGAATTAGCATCCATTTCTGTATGCGGCCCTGGCTTCCTAACTAACAAAATCACACCATTCAGAGGGCTTAAACAAGGGGATCCCCTCAGCCCACTGCTGTATAGCTTCAGTTTTGTTCCACTCCTTCGCGTCACTGACTCACGCCTCATGGGCATAACTGCACAAGGTCAGCCAACAATCAAGATACTAGCCTTTGCAGATGACTGTGTAACTGGTATAGATAAAAACAATGATGCCCGCCAGCTGAACGCACACTAGAGGAATATTCCATTGTGACAACGCGTCACTCAACAAAAGGAAAACGGAAATAATCCTCTTAGGCAAGTACACTAACAACTGGGCCACTACACCCAAACCTCAGCCCCCACAAAGGAACAACCCTCTCATCCTTCCCTTTGCATCACCTCCTACAACCAACCCTATCCGCCACCTTGGGATATGGCTGGATACAGGGGATACGCCAATGAGACAATGGAGAACATTCTACTACAGCGGATGTCCAACTGCGTCGCCTCCCTTAAAGAAAGATCCCAGGACTAATGGGGTGAGTAACAGTTTCCAGCTCACTCATCCTCCTGATGCTGTGGTTCCATGCACACGCAATCTATTTCTCACCTAAATTCATATCATCATTATGCGCACTTATCCAGGGATGGCTGTGGCCTGGGACCCGGCCACCTGTATGGGTGGAAACACATTTTGGCCCACGCTCTAGCGGAGGCATATTATAATAGACTTTGAGGTCCATGCCAACCATATACTGGGCACCTGGGTAAAGGAAATCCTAGCCCCAGACCTCCTGCAACAACACTGGTCCAGAGCAGTGAGGGCAAACTTTGCACAGGCGCTCAAAATATTCAACCCACACAACCCGTCCAGCCTGCTCACATACCTTGCAAACCACCCCAATGCAGCGGTCCTTATGGAACTCCCCCACACTTCAAACGCCTCCTCTGCACCATTTGCCACATGGGGTGGTCTGTCACACTCACAGGCACAAGTCAGAAAAGGGGAAGGCCCAGAGTCCACTTCACACTAAGGAATTCAGAGGACCATCCCCAGAGGGACACACACGACGTGGCCCCATTCATTGTAAGAATTGACTACCTAGATGCTTTAGACATCCCATATGATTTCACAACACAGAAGGCAATATGGAGGCTAACACTTCATCCTCTCCTCCAGCCAAGGGTAAGAGCTAACACCTGGCTTTGCCTCAGAAGAACCTACAGAACAGCAGATCTCTCTAACTCTCTCCATGAAGAGTGCGCAGTGTGTGGAGGGAATGGCACCCTTCACCACCGCCTTGAGGCATGCCCCCCCATCTAGAGCCATATGGCAGTAAGTTGTGCGTCTGTTAAGAACCAAAAATGACCAGGAGCTGTCAATCTCCAGAAGCCTCCTCACACTCCAACTTGAATCCTTGATACCACTTACACTCTGCTCCCTGATAGTCACCATTGCAATGTGGACAATCCACACCATAGTACTGGATGCTTTCAAGGGAATCGTACCTACCATCCATGGGACAATTAGCAGATTTCACCTACACCTACTGGAACACTTTCAAGCCTGGCTATATGGATACATGAGGCTGAAGCAACAACTTGTTGAATTATGGTTCCCAGTCTGGTTTCTGCATATGGACCCTTTCCTCCACACCTGCTTCATAATAGGGGAAACCCTTTCAGAGTAAGGCACTCAACCCCCCTATACCTGGTAGTATCAGCTAGCAACAGGGGTAGCTCATCTAATCTGGGGTGCCTAATTTTATTATACTTTTCCTCCTCCTATCCTATTACATATATCATTATTGTCCATCCCCTGGTCAGCTTATCTCGGTTAAATAAAAACATTGTGTCTTCCATACCCTTTTATTATAATTAAATTAATGGTATGTAGTTAATTAAAATGAAATTAGGGTGGCTGTCAATTAGGGTGGTTCCTGCTACTGCTGAGTCTTTTAAAATAAATAACTATTTAGTTACATGCTAAAGCATTAACCTATCAAATCAATTAATCATTAACAACTTACCTGAAATCATTGAGCCTATTGAATTACCTAAAAACCATCAAACTGCCTGGTAAAGGCACTAAACCAATCAAAACTAAGTCATTAGAAACTGCTTAGTCAAACAATATAATTTTGATTCAAGATTATATAGGTTATCTTTATACTTTAACAAAAGTAATATCTTATTTTCATTACTAAGAAAACAAAAGCCATTCTGTGGTAAATCTAAAAATTCATAAAACATTTTTGCCAAATTTGGCTTTTTTTGTTTATGAGACAATATGTCTCATGCATATATAGATACATACATACACTTATAAAAAATTCTTTTTTAGCACTAGTGGTGCCCAACCCATAATGGGAGCTGCCACGCATCTTTATTTGCAATTAAGCCAAATAAAGGGATTATCAGAATATGAATTACTAATAGATCCCCTAAGTTATTAGCCTAGGAAGCATATCAGAAGGTGAGGAAGCTTTGGGAAAACTTTTGTCCAGCGCCCGCTTTCTCTGGTGGACCATGGCGGACAGCATAGGGGTTGTGGCATCAGCGACATGTGGCATAAGGAGGTATAATTGGGGGTTTTCTTCATTAATGAGTCCAGCGGTGTCCATCGCCTCAATATTTTGAGCAAGTTGATAGCGAAACTGATGAGATCCAGCACACAAGTGAAATACTTGATGTTATGGCAGGTTTGGGGTTAAATAGGGTCAAAAAGAGAGGTTTTGGCTGCATCAATGCAGGCCTGGATTGCACCAAAAGTGAGCTCCTCATTTTCATATTTCGCATCCTCATCAAAATCATGGGGTAATTCGGGGATGGGAATACCCTCAACAAGGGGTTCCATCGCCCCATGAAGATGTTGGTGGAGGAGGGTATCAGTGGGAGCAGCTGCTGCTTCTACCGCCATTTTGCTTATATTTTTATAAGCAGTAAAACCGTTTTTAGCTTGAAAATGGCAGGCGTGAATTGGGAGGATTTACAAAAAAAATTCCATAAGCCAAAATTGTACTTAACATTGTAAGGCCGATCTGTATCATCAATCTATTTACGCACTTTGAATGGATTTAAATTGGCTAATGCCAGGCCAGCCACTAGAGTCAGTGCAGTGGCGAATCTGGATTGGCTTTGAACAGTTAACCATGTGAAAAAATTAATGGGTCTTTGGTTATTATTTGGCAAATAACCCTAATAAACTTATTTCTGCTCAGGTTTGGTTCTTGTGCACTTTGTCCGCATTGTATAGTATATGATATTATTGGTTGAAAATAGTATAACTATTGTCCATATTTGAGTGGAATTCTTATATCTTAGCCCAACGCTCAGCCAGTAATCCCGCTTGAAATACTTGAGATGTCTTGATCTAGGGATTCATTCCCTCATTCTATCCAACCTGATCTTCTCTGAGATTCCTGTTGACAGTCATTCCAGTCCAACACACAGTCTGCAGCAATCCCTGATTGTTTATCCTTCTTCTCTAGATCTCCGCTCAGATCTTTACTCTTTTCCCAAAGGAGTCTCCCAATTATTGCACACAGAAATAATATCCTTGAGAAGAATAGAACAATTGAAAGCTGATAATAGTTTACTACTTAAACTATATACCAGATGAAAAGCTATAGAACTTCTTTACTATCAAACTGCTTACTAAAACCTGTTTTATTATGAGTGAATTCTAGGGAATTTATAGTGGGATTTGTTCATCTAATCCTCATTTGACACCTCTTTGATGAAACGGCAGCCACTGCCATTGAATCACCTATCCTTGTCTTGGCAGCAATGGTCTTCCCCATCCTGGATAGGATTCCGCCATTGGACATCCTCAAGAACTAAAAGGAAAGAGTCAGAAAACGTGTCCCTAACGTTTTCCTCTCATTCTAAGCGAATCAACCATATTTGGCTAGCGACCTGCTTAGGTAATTGGACTTATTATCCATTAAAGCAGGTCACACCAACTGATCGATTCACTAGTTGCAGGCGGCATCACTCGCCTCCCAACTTACTACTCATTCTCAATCAGTTGGTGATGAAACCCAACCAATCCCAATCAATACACCTGATAGAAGATCACTATCAGGTGCCCCTATTTCATTGGCAACTCCACCCAACGAGATCTTAAGTATTTGTCCAGATTGATCTCAATGGATATTACCAGGCGATTATCCCAAAATCCCCCAAACATAGTTACTCCAAAATTAGGGTCCATCGATTTTCAATTCACCTCGCATTAGGGAATTGTCTCCTAGAGATTCCTGGTAATCTAGCAGGCTGGGAATGTGTGCAAAAATCCCAACAAATTTCCCCCACTTGCCTATATTTCCAGCAATAAAAGGACCGGGGCATGAGAACACTGCTTCAGACACTTGGTCAAATGCTTCATTAACTCAAGTGGAGTATGATTGTCAATACTCAACACTGCTTGAGATGACCTTTGTCATGTGGCTTTCTTTCTCTTCCTCCTCGCTACCGCCTACTCAGTGAAAGGTCCCCCACAATCTATTGTCATGCTGGGCTGATCAATTTACTTGTGACAATATTAGTCCTGGGATCCAGTTTTCCCCCATCAGGGCATATGACCCGCTGTCATATTCAGGATTCTTGGTCCAGTGTCCTTGATTTTTCTGATTTTATCCTCATCCTGGACAGGAGACTCTTTCCATCAATGTTTGTTTCATGGCTAAATTAAGAATACTTATTTATGTTTGCCCTTGTTATTTCTCTCATAACCTCTTAGCTCAAGTCATTTTTTTATTCTTTTGGAGAGTTTATCCCATCAATTTTGAGATTAATTTCTCTGAAATTGGAGCTTAATGGATTGTAGAGTACATAATGTCAACTTCCATATAAGTCTGAAATCCCCCTCTCATCCAGCTCATATGTCGAATTCTGAGTTATGGTACCAGCACCTAAACAGTTTGTCTAATCAAGATCTTTGGCTCTTCCAGAAGATGAGTTGGGATGCACGGCGGAACCTCTTATATGGTCCTTCCAGGACTCATACGCCTAGTTTGGTGCCAGTGACTAGTCCTTCCATAGAATTACCAGAAACAGTAACCAATCCCTCCAAAACCAGGCTTGCAATCATTTCAAATAACTCTCAGACGCTTCTTCCTTTATCATTGATTCCATAGTTGGACTTCAAAACTCTCCTGGATTTGACTCCTTTTGAAGATGCATTGACCATCATTGTGGATGCTCCTGAGATTATGCCTTTTACTCTTGCTCGATCTTTTCTTGCTGGGTCATACTTGCTTCCTGAGTTCCTCTTCTGACTTGGACAATACTACAAGCCCGCTGTCTTGAATACTGAGCTTACCATCGGTAACAGTATTCATTTCAAGCTCCCTACGCCAAACTATGAGCCCAAGTCACCGAGGCTTTTTCCCTAGCATTAAATCCCTCCAATTCTGAGAACATCCTAGATTGGGATACTGCCGCTTATGCTCTTTGCTTGCCAGCCAAGTTCTTCAAATTTGGTCCATGAAGCTTCCAGCCTCTCCTTGGTTTCACTGTAACTTCAGCTTCAGCTTCCAAGAAGCCCATAGTCATAGCTTGCAGGATGCCATTTGCTCCCTGCATGACTATCTTGTCTCTGGCGCTTCCCATCAGTATCTTCTGCTGATGGCTTTAGTAGGGGGCATGATTTGGCAACCCCTGTCAATCATCCCTTGTTTGCTGCCAGCCCATATGTCCAGTGTTCTTGACGAAGCCCGTCGTCAGGCACTCAAGACTAATCTTACAGCTCCAGTACTATATTGGGATTAGTCAGGGTTATTTGCCGACAGCCTCTTTCTATACTGTTGCTTCCCTCCCCACTCTGGGGTTTTGCGATTGGCTTCTTCCAACATTTCAACTTCCCTTCCCCTAGTTGCTTTCTTACAGGGATCTGCATCCACTCAAAGAACTTGGTTTTGTGTAGGTCTATCCCTCACTAGCATATGATCTCCCATTGATTTTGATGGGCTATTCATTCCAACTGCGATCTATCCTCCCTCCCCCAAGAGGGGACATAGGCGGAATCATCCCCATATTGAGGACAATTAATAAAATTTAAAAACTATAAAACTATATCAATTTTTTCTATGTGGTTTAATTTTTCCCTGATAGCTTTTAAAAATCTTTTATTTTTATTCTTCTTTTTCCATGGGACTTGACCTTGTTTTGGTTCAGCAGTCCATCTTTATTTTCCCCCAAACTGGGTCCTAGGTACTTAAACCTACCAGTTTTCTATGATTCAGAGGTTCTTTTTTCGGACTTAACCATCTAGATTGGTTCAGAGGTCCTTTTTTTGGACTTGACCTAATTATCAGGACATTACCAACTTAATGGTTCATCAGTCCTTTGGGAACTTTTTTTTTTTTTTTCATCGATCCATTACTTCAAAAACTTAGCATGGACTCAATTTACAACTCTTCCATCCAAGAGATTCTTGATGGAATGGGCATCAGTCGCCGTCTTGGCGATAATTTCAAATGGACCTGACCACAAAGCATCTAGTTTGTTTCTTTTTCTGAACCATGCATATTGCAATAGGCAACACTTTTGCCTATTTGATTTTTGGTAAGGTCAGTCAGTTCTTATCATCTGTTGATTTCGCATGTATCCTTTTCTCCAATGTAGTATCAAATGCTTATGATTGCATATTGATTAGGATATTTGTCAGCTGGCTAAAGTACTGTTAGCACTCATCCCCAATATTGGTTCTACCACCATAATAAAATCAGCGACAATGCAGCCTTCCTCCCATATAACAACTCAAACAGCGTTTTTCCCATCGCCGTATGATGACTGATTTTTAGGTAAGCATCACTGAACTCAGGTACGTTCCCCACGCAGAAGTTCTTCCTGCGACCAGCTTCCTAAGCGTCATGGTCAGAGTTCCATTCACTCCTTTTACCAGTCCGTTCATCTCCATCTGGTAGGGTAAATACATGACTCCTCTGATTCCCATTATCTCATTTAGTTGTGAGATCACATGAGATGTGAAGTCTGTCCCATTATCACTAAGCAGG
The DNA here is from genome assembly GCA_022478985.1 of Massospora cicadina. Taxonomy (NCBI): domain Eukaryota; kingdom Fungi; phylum Entomophthoromycota; class Entomophthoromycetes; order Entomophthorales; family Entomophthoraceae; genus Massospora; species Massospora cicadina. The sequence continues at coordinate 11,094 of JAKSZP010008084.1, read as the reverse complement.
ACCTGCGGACATCCATGTCAATATATTACTTGATCCAGGATGTACTTTGCGGTGCTGGTAGTGTCTTCTTTCTCCAGGGCCTTTGTCTTGACTCATCTTGTCAGATGGTCAATAGCAACTGTTATGTACTTGACTCCCCTGTGCTCATCGTCAGAAGTCCCGTTACATCAATGGACACTGCATGCCAGGCAAATCCAGGGTGGACCAGTCATTATCCAGTTGTATTCTTATGTGGCTTGTGTAGCTGGCACTCCATACAACAAGCTATATAGTCAGCGACATCATAGTTGACTCCTGGTAGTAGTACTAGTGAATTCAATTGGTTGTTTTTCTTAGGCCTCCATACCTGACAACTTTATGAGTGGTTTGAAAAATAGCTGCTCTTTCTGACAGCTTCAGGAATAATAGCCACTTCCCATTAATTATCTTAAACACTCGTCCATCCATGGTCATGGTGTTTTCCATCGCTTTTTGAAGCACACCTTGGATTTCTTGGGGGCTCATTCCTGATTTTTCCGTCGACCATTCTCTGGAATAGCTCATCCACCTGTGGGTATACCATCTGGACCATTGGTAACCGTGATAAGCCATCCACATTCTGGTGAGAAGCCCCTGATTGGTGGGCAATCTCTTAATTGTAAGCCTGTAGCTTAAGTGCCCATCAGGCCAGTTGTCCTTCTGGTTCTCTTAAATTGTGAAGCCAGCGCAATGAGGAGTGATCCATCACCACTTTAAAGTGCGTTCTGTGGATATACACCAGAAACTGCTTACAGGCGTAAATGAACACAAGGCATTTACACTCAGTTATGGTATAGTTCCTCTCAGTGGCTGAGAGTGTCCAGATCACATATGCCACCGTATGTTCGTCCCCAAGTTCATCTAGTTGGCTTTGTATAGTGCTGATCGCCATCAACGAAGCATCAGTTTGTATAATAAACTCTCAATCAAATTTGGATATCTCAAAATTGGAGAATCTATTAGGTACTGGCATAGCTCATTTAAGGATTCCTGCGCTTCTTCATTCCATAAAAATCCTTTTTTTGTATCCTTCAACAGATGGAATAAGGGCTCGGCTATTTGGGCAAAGTCTCAAATAAATCTTTCTAATATTGATACTCTCAGCAACTCATACTGGCAATCTCATCCTGATCAGCAGATTTTCCCCAGTATCGACCTTGTGGATCACTTCTCTTGTGCATCCCAAATTCTGGTAATCCTGAGAAAATACTTCCTGATACTTGTCAAACAATTAGATCACCTCCTCTTGATGGCTTTCTAACAGATCAGTGAGTTTCTCTTGATCAACCAATAGGTTGATACTCTCATTTACCCTGTTTGATAAATCCATTTCATTGAAGATGGAAGTTCCTCAGTTCAGCCATAGGGATTTCTCATCACTTTTTAGATCCAAAACTCATAGACCCTAAAGATCGATATATTATATTTTTTAAATATATTTTTGTATTTTTCTTTTGCGATGGGACTTGCAACCTACAAAAAGGTTCAGGGGTCCTTCTTTTCTCCTTCATCTAAACTGGATCCTAGGTAACTTTGACCTACCAGTTATCATGGTTCAAAATCTTATCCTATTAAGATTTTAACCAACCATTTGGTTTAGTGGTCCTCTTCCAGGACTTGACCAAAATCTCATAAATAACCATTTAATGGTTCAGAGGTCCTCTGGGAGCATTGCAAATATTTTCTCTTAAGCTCAATACTTCCAATTAGTATTGACCTTTCTCACTATATGACCAGCAGCACTGTTTCTTCATGTATAGGCTACAATTGCCGACTTTTGGCAATACTCTTGAATATATTAGGCCTTGGATCTTGACTGATTATTTGTCCAACAGGTCCTAATTTCATCTCATATTTTGGCAACTGATGCTTGAATCCTCATATCTCATTAGCCAACAGTTCCATCCGATTGTTTAAATTATTTTTCTCCTGAAAACTATTTTTGGCATTCATTGCCATCCTTAATAACACAGGTCGTTCTGGCCTCGTTAGCTTCATCCAATTTCTCTTGAATTGATGAACTCGTCTCCAGCAACTTCTGATTATTGGTTGAGTGTTATTGAGTCAACTGATTTTCTCCACTATCTTGGATTAATCATTTCCTGTTTTGACTTCATATCTTCATTGTTATGGCAATCCAATTATTCTGGTTTATTGATTCCTATTTTGCCTCATATAAACACTCACTCATCAGAACTATTTAAAGCAGACCCAATCTAACCTGAGTTGATCCTTCTGTTCCTTGGGACTATTTCCAGCAGACCCAATTTCAACCCAAGTTGGCCCTGATGATACTCTCCATCTTAAGTAGATGTTGGGTGACACAGGTCTCCTTACAGCTCTAGATAGCTCCATATCTAGGCTGCAAGTCCTTTTCCTTGGTAATATGTATCTTCTGTTTGCTTCACTTGGAGCTCCACTTCTGAGCTGGGTGAACGCCAATGAACGTGATCCACTTCATGTTCTGTCTTCATTAAAGTTACTTTCCTTAGTAACTTATTTCCAGAATCAGAAACATCTTCATAGGACATCATGTTCTAAGTTCTTCTACTCAACTACACCCCTGTAGTGAGCACCAAATTGTAAAAATTTATTGTTCTTGGTTATTATTGGCAAACAGCCCCATTAAACTTATTACTGCATAGGTTTGGTTCTTGTGCACTTTGTCCATGTTGTATAGTATATGATTGTTATAATATTGATGGTATCATTAGGATCTTCCAGGCTATTCACACATGTTGAGCCCTCTGAACAACGGATGGATGATGTGAAGATCGTCAGTCCTTTGGACGCACTTGAAAATACATTTAAAAATAGGAGTAATCACCCCAACAGTTCTTTTATTTATTTTATAAATACAGCTACATTTCGCTGTCCCACTTGTCTTCCACTAAAAAACCTCCCTCTCTCAATCGCCCATTTCGCTTATATACATCAGCTGCAGGCGATACTATTTCTCATTGCTTGGGTTATTCTATTCCACCAATTTTCCTTAATTTTAGCTTATTATTCTTAATCTGCTGTTGCCCTATTTGTAGGCGATTTACTTCATATTCGTCAAACATCAACATCACCTATCGCCTTATATAGATGCGATCCAATAAACTCATTATATCCAGTAAGACTCGTTATATCCCAATATAGCCTCATCTCAAGGCAATCAAATATTCATAACTGATACTGTGTTTGGTGATATCCGCTCAGCTGTCCCAAGACTATCATCCAGTCATATCAAAATTGCAACATTACCCCCTCCTTGACTGGATGATAGGGTCATATTGTTTATAAGGTCTGAGTAACTTCTCTTGTAGTCAGTTAATGATCTGAACACTTGTAGGATCCTTAATAGTATACACGTTGACTCCAGTCTTCTCTATTATTTCAAATGGACCTATCCAAATACTAGCAAGTTTATGCTTCCACCCAAATCTATGCTGATCGTGAAAGAGAACCATATCGCCTTCCTTGAATGGCACCAACCCAATATGGCATGCCTGATCAGCTTCCTGATTCTTAATCTTCTTAGCTAAGCTGAAGGAATATGCTTTGGTTTGTAGCTTGATCAGAATGTTCGTGAGGTTAGTCAAATAGCGGTGGGGTTCTAATCCACCAGTGTCTTCTACACACGCATAAAGCAACGCCAGAAGAGCTGGGTGTTGGCCATATAGTAATTGGAAGGGGCTCTTTCCCATGGCGGAATGGTAACTAATGTTGTAAGCAAACACAGCGGTGGAAAGAAGGGAGCTCCAATCAAAAGGGCGATCCATTACTAATTTTTAGGTATGTTCACCAGAGTTCCATTTACTTGTTTGACCATTCCATTGGACTCAGGGTGGTATGGGGTCATCAGAACTCCGCGGATCCCCATAAGCTCATTCAACTTGGGAAGTATGTACAATGTGAAGTTGGTGCCATTATCAGTGAGAGTAAACTGAGGGCAACCGTGCCACTGAATAATGCATTCCAGCACAAATTTAGCCACTGTAACTGCCCCCAGATCTTGTATCGCCCTAGCTTCAACCCACCGGGTCAAGTGGTCAATAGCCACTAGAATGTACTTACAACGGTTGGCTCCTATGGGCAAGGGGCCAACGACATTGAAGGAGACCATATGCCAAGCGAAATGTGGTTTCACTAACCAATATGACATCATATGATGGAATGGCTTCTCCACCTGGCACTGATGGCAACAGGAAATAGCTTTGAGCACATCGAAACTCATACTTTCCCAATAGTACCATGGGCGTAACAACTCCATATTCTTATGTATGCCACCATGGCCAACCACCCTGTGAGCGCTCATAATGATTCCTGGCCATGTGGAGGGCCGCAGGAAATTCACCATAGAATTGCCAATTCGTTTGTATAGTTCTCCATTCCATTGGAAGGTATTTGTGCATAATTCGTTTAACATTTTTATTACTTGAGGCAGTTCGTTGTCATATTTTCACTGAGCATCTTATCATACATCATGTCACTAAGGTCCGATGTCACCGCAATAGTCAGTAACCAAGATAAGCAGTCCGCGTTCTGATGCTTCACTCCCAGCGATGGAGAATCTCAAAATTATAAGCCTGTAACTTGAGAGCCCATTGAGCCAACCGTCCTTCTGGTTCTTTGAGATTTTTCAACCAGCGTAATGATGTGTGATTGGTTACAACTTTAAACTTTACTCCATGCAGATAGACTCTGAATTGTTTATACATGTAGATTACTGCTAAGCACTCCCACTTGGTCACAGTATAGTTACACTCATGACAGTTCAGACTACGACTACAGAAAGCAACAGGATGTTCTTCTCCCTCATCATTTTTCTGAGAAAGTACTGTCCCAATAGTGGAAAGGGATGCATCCATCTGAACAATAAATTCCTGGTTGAAATTTGGGTATTAAAGCATCAGTGTGCTGCTCAACGCCATATGGAGTGCATCATAAGTGGATTAACGATATTCCATCCACTTGAACACAGCATCCTTTTTAACAACTTGAATAGTGGACCCCCAATACAGCTAAAATTAGGGATAAAGCGTTGGTAGTAACCGACCATCCCCATAAATACCTGTATGTTGCGCTTATTATTAGGTGTAGCCATTTTTCTAATGGCCTCCACCTTAGCCAGTTGTGGCTGCAGCCCAGTTGCATCTACCACAAAATCCAGGTATTCTAGCTGATCTTTGAAAAAGTTGCACTTTTGAGGTTTAATTTTTATGTTCACCTCAGACAGCTAGCGGATATACTGCTTCAAGGTGGTCTAGGTGCTCTGAAAAGGTTTGAGAGAAAACGTTAATATCATCAAGGTATACAAGAACGCATGACAGTTTTGGGTCGCTAATAATAGTGTCCATGGCCCACTGAAAAGTAGAAGGAGCGTTACACAGTCCTTGAGGCATCCATGTCAGTTGAAAAAGGCCTTTAGAGGTGATCACAGCGCATTTTTCCTGTTCTGCCAAGGGTAACTCGATTTGCCAGTAGCCTGATATTAAGAGCATCACAGAAAAGTAGTGGGCACCCCCTAATTGGTCCAGAGCATTGTCATTTCTTGGAAAGGGGTATGAATCCTTTTTTGTAATACTGTTGAGCTTCTAATAGTCTATTACTACCCAGTTGGTGCCATCCTTCTTTTTTACTATTAGAACAGGCGAAGCCCACAGGCTCTTGGATGGCTCAAGCATCCCTTGTTGTAATAACTTATCAATTTCTTCAGTAACCTTGTCTTCTGCTGCCTGAGAGCAGCGGATCAGTTGAGACCTTATTGGAGGATAATCCTTTTGTTCAATTGATGGACCACCCCTTGAGCACACCCTAAATCATAATTTGTCAACAGCGAAAATCCCCTTGTATTTCTGAAATAAAGTCATTGCTTGATCTTGTTGTTCATCCATTAATCCCATTAAATTACTCTGCAGTACCACCATTAGTACATCAACCAATGGTTTGAGCGGTAGTCAAAATTCATTTAATGATCCAAAATCATGAACCTGGAGGACCTCGTCTATGGGAATCAGATGCAGATATGCTATAGTTTGGTGGCGGCGGATTTGCATTGGTTCACTCTGCAGGTTTGCTAACAAAACCTTTATCTCCCCATGTCCTGGGAGTATAATTCCTGGAGCCACATGCGGCTCAAACTGTGTTTTATGATAGAGCCAAATAACTTCCCCATATAACCCACTTGGCACTTCTACCTCTAACTCAGTATTCACTAAGACTTGATGGCCGGAAGGGATGGATATGGGCCCTGCTGCTCAAAGAGGTATCCCTTGATATTCATAAATCTGCTGAGGAAGGGCCTGAGTTTTGCGCTTCAGTTGATGGTATCGAACAGGCCATAACCCATCACTGTAAGTGAGGTTGATATGACTTGTATATACCAGATCCTTTGGTACTCCCCTAGTAGTAAAGTATACTGAGATCCGCTGGCCCAAGATGTTGAGGGTCTCCTCCATCATATCAATAATAGCCCCAAAATGACGTAGAAAAGTGGTCCCGATTAGTATGTCATAGTGTTCATTCAGTAATACAATCACCAGAGCCACAACGACAATGGACCCAAAGCGCAGAGGCAGCGCACTATAAGCTCCCTTGGAGACAGTACTTACAGCTCCAGCAGTTCCATAAACCATGCGATGGTCTACATCAGGTTTCAACGTCAATTTTTGCATTGACTTAGTGGAAACTATGTTGACTGGAGCACCAGTATCTATTATAGCATGAACTTTATTTTTCACTACAAAAATATCACAGTATGTACACTCAGAATAAGAAGAATATTGACTGTTTAATATGTGAACATTTATGGGTTCTCTTTTCCCAAGAAAATTCATAATCCCCTCTCCGACTTGGGGGTATTCTCTGACAATGGTATCTACCAGAAGGGCGACATTTACTCCTTTCAGAGTTGGCGCATCCGCGGCAGGATCAAGTTGGTCCGAGGTCACTTGATCAAGCATTTGACAGGCATAGGGCTTTGGTTGATCAAGGGGCTCTTCTTTTGCCGCCGCCTTAGCTTGAGCTTGAATTACTACATTTACTCCTCCAACCGGCTGCTGGTATAAAATTCCGTCATCATACTGAGGAACTTTCGCAGGATATACTACTATTGATTCAGGGACATGTTGAGTGGGTATCGCAGAAGTAGAGGGTCCCATCTCTACTCTGCTCCATCTTTTCCCTGGTAGTATTGGTCTTGTTGTATGTAATTCACTCAGCAATTACGGCAGAATTTTGCCAAATGATCAGGGTGACCGCATTCATAGCAGTTGATCCCATAGGAACCACATCCTGGGTTATCATAAGCAGGTCCAGACCAGAAGGGTTGGGGTCGCTCAGTATACCCAGTTCCAGGTCAGTAAGCCAATTGTTGATGGTCAGCATAATTAGGTCCAGGTCAATAACTAGGTTGCTGGCAGTTGTCATGGCCAGCCCATTGATGCTGATCAAACTGTTGATTATAATTTGGTCGAGGATGAGGCGCAGAGTTATAATAAGGCCAAGGATTACTAAATGAAGCTGGAGGCAGACGATAGTAACTTCCAGAATAAGAAGGTTCCATGGCAGCGGTAGTCTTGCAATCCAAATTCAGTGGCAGAAAGTTAGGTGATACCCGCCATAAAAATTGTACAATCTTAAGCAGAGGTACGTCATCATTCATAAGCGGTGAAATAACATTAGAAAGTTCACAATATGGCTTCACCACGGCGGACATGGCAATGCACATGTCAGCTTCTGCTAAGTACCCAGCTCCAATCAGCACATGGGCTTCTGTTGTGAATCGATCAGCAAACTCAATGAGAGTCTCATTTTGACAGAATCCAATGGTTAATAATTCCACGTTCCGCTGTGACATTTTTGAGTTTCCTCTAAACAAATGGAGTACAGTGTCCTTTACGTCTTTATAGGAGACAGAACTACTGGGGAGGTAACAGGTGATCTGATTGGCGCTTCCCACATCCAGAGAAGATATTAGCAACTTAGCCTTCCATTTATTGAAGGCTCCTTCCACGGCGAACTCAAACTGGTTAAAGAACTCATGGATGTTCCCATTACGGTCAAATGGGGGTATCTTTTTGGCATTAATTTCCTCCTTTCATTCGCAGTTATTAGGCCCACATTGAGGAACGGAACAAGACCCAAAAGTGGAGTCTTGATGAGGAGTGTGATTAGTGGAAGCTGAAATATTCGTTGCTTTCAGGGTGGCATGAATGTTGGTGATAGGTGGCACAGCCATTACTGGAGGTAAGTGATGTTCTGACTCATATGAATATCCAGTGCTATTATTGGGAGTGTCATAGCTTTTACCAGCATTGTCTTCTCCTATGTAGGATGCATCTTCTTGATAGTCATCTTCCTCCCAGCGAGATTACTGAGAAGTAGTAGAAAATCTTTGTTCTGCATATTGCAGCCGCTGGGTGGTGTTATTTAGTCATTCAGTAAGTTTTTTGTTTTGTAGTCCCAAGATTCACATTTGACTAAACGTGCTATCAAGCTGTTGCATGACCGCGTTATGTTCTTGAAGGAGTTCATCTTGTTTTCTGAGTACTGCGTCCAAGGTGACTTTGAGTTCCTCATATCCAGCTGTTTTGGGGTTCTGGGAAGACTCCCCAATGACACGGCCTTAATAAAGCATGGTTGGCGACTGGGGTTTTGGAGTGTTGGATGGTTGGTCAATGGGTCCCCTGTAGTGAGCACCACTATTATAATTTTGGACGGTATCACTAGGATCCGCCAGGCTATTCACACAGGTTGAGCCCTCTGAACAATGGACAGATGATGTGAAGATTGTCAGTCCTTCGGATGCACTTGAAAATATATCTAAAAATAGGAGCAATCGCCCTGACAGTTCTTTTATTTATTTTATAAATACAGCTACATTTCGCTGTCCCACTTGTCTTCCACTAAAAAACCTCCCTCTCTCAATCTCCCATTTCGCTTATATACATCAGCTGCAGGCGGTACTATTTTTATTGCTTGGGTTATTCTATTCCGCCGATTTTCCTTGAATTTTGGCTTATTATTCTTAATACGCTGTCATCCTATTTGTAGGCAATTTACTTCATATTTTCCAACATCAACATCGCCTTATCACCTTATATAGAGGCGATCCAACAAACTCATTATATCCAGTAATACTCGTTATACCCCAATATTGCCTCATCTCAAGGCAATCAAATATTTGTAACTGATACTGTGTTCAGCGGTATCCGCTCAGCTGTCTCAAGACTATCATCCAGTCATATCAAAATTGCGACAATGATATTATCAGTTGATGATAGTATGATGACTATTATCAGTAGTTGAGTGGAATTCTTATATCTTAGCCCAACGCTTAGCCAGTATTCCCACTTTTAAACTTAAGATGTCTTGATCTAGGGATTTGTCCCCTCATTCTGTCCAACCTAATTTTCTGTGAGATTCCTGGTGACAGTCATTCCAGTCTAACACGCAGTCTGCAGCAATCCCTGATTGTTTCTCCTTCTTCTCTAGATCTCCACTCAAATTTTTACTCTTTTCCCAAAAGAGTCTCCCAATTATTGCACACAGAGATATTATCCTTGAGAAGAATAGAACAATTGAAAGCTGATAATAGTTTACTACTTAAAACTATATACCAGATGAACTTTTCTCTCTCGTTGCAATCACTTTTGCAACTTATTTAATTCAAGTCTGATTCTAGTTTGATAATATCACAGAGGAGATTAGTCTGCGCCCATGTCAGGGAGCAGTTGGGAAAGTAAGGTAAGAGGAGCAGGTGGTAGGCCCGCGGCCTCAAACATTCAAAAATGCCCCAGAGAAACTGGCAGAATATAATGAATAAAAAACTGGCAGTCACTATTTCCCCAGAAATCCTCACTTGGCAAGCACAATGCAACCAGTACATTAACATGCTGCACTCCCAACCACTCTCGTTGGTGGAATACAGAGTCTGTGTGTTTCTGGACATCCAACAAACAGCTTTATGGGAAAAATTTTGTGGGGATGTGCACACTTTTTTCTTGACTGTGGTGTACGTCGCACCTCACTCCATGTCATGTGGTTGGCTGGACCTCAGTTTCAAAAACAAGGAGGCAGCAGACAAAGCTGCTGCAGTGCGCGTAGTGATCAACCTCCCCGAAGGGCAACAGGTCATCAAAACCAAATGCACCAGATGGACAAAATCCAGCCAAATTTTCCTCATGTTTGACTTTTTGCCTACTATGGTCAAACGTGCCATTTTGGAGCAGCACTTGAAAGATGGTCTCACCATATATGGCGAAATACAATCTTTTGAGATGCAACGCTTTACGCTGATGCCACACCTGTGCACTGACAAAGCCATCGCAGTTCTGACCCCAACTGAGGAGATCGCGAAGGACCTAACCCAGATCCTGCACTCCACATATATCAATATTGAAGAGCATACCACCCACCCTTTCCAGTTAAGCGTGGACAGCGCACCCCCCATCTGCACCCACTGTGACGCGTTCAGCCATAAGGCACATGCATGCCCCACCAAGGAGGGCATCACATTCTAAGAGCACCCCTCAGCGGCCATGGCCAGCGGAGAGGCGCACTATGAACCAACCACAAGCACCAAAGAGGCTTTCCCGTGGGGAGCACACGGCTGCTACCTACTGGTAAAACCTATCTCCCCTCAAGAGCGGAAGAAGGCCAAATAGGCCCACAGGGCTGCAGCCAAGGAAGCATCCAAAGTCACCTCTGCTATCCCACACTCCCAACGCCAGGAGGACATCAAAACCTTCGCGGTGGAAGCAACTTGGGAATCCATCAACCAATCAGATTGGGAAGCCCATGCTGATTGGGCCAACCAATCTGAGGATCCAATGGGTGACTTGATCTCACCTGACCTTTGCAACCAAGCTCTGGTTGAAACCAACTTGGTTTCCAACCTACCTGAAAAAAAAATTTAACCCAAACGTTGATGCACTGAACTCATCCACACCACAAAAAATTCGCTCAACGTTGGGGAAACAAAAAGCAAAGGCAAAAGCCAACGCGAACCTTTCTGCTAAAATTAACAAAACCACTGATAGCGTTGCTGCAAACACCTGCGCTGCTGTGAAGGCCCGTGGGGATCTA